>PVKM010035685.1:0-15081 GCA_004027735.1 Carollia perspicillata | reverse complement strand
CTGGTGTGACTGAATGATTTCTAAGTCTCAGTGTCCTGCTCTGTGAAATGTAAGTACTACTGACCCGTCCACCTCACAGGACTTGCGCCAGGCCAACTTATGTGAAAGTGCTTTGAAAACTGCAAAGTCCTGGATAAACATTATTTATGTTTTCACTTCTAGGCAACCCTGTGGATCTTCCCCTCTAACCTGTGTCTCACAGAAGCCTCACCCATCAGGATGCAAATATTCCAATGACATCATTCATTTACCCATGAGATAGTAAACAGTTAACATTAATGTCTTCAGGTTGAGCCATCAAGCCTTTCTACCGAAATAAATATATATTTGTGTATGTATAAAAAAACAAAAACAAACAAACAAAAAAAAAACAGTGTCTTACCTCTATCCATAGCAACTAGAACAGTCGCTAATATAGAAAAAAAGTAGATGTTTTTAAAATAAATCTGTTTTCATGAAGCCAATCTCCATAGCAGTAGTTCAGCAATATATTGTTATCTATTACATAGATATATACACACACACACATACACAGATTGATTATCTATATCAATGTTTTGGTAGGTAGCAAAAAGACTTAAAGCAAACATTTCTCTCAGTACTAAATAACATGCCTTCCTTTTACTATACCTCTTTGTTCTGTAATTCTGTCTCACATATTAAATTTAAACTTTTTAATTTTTATGACTCCATTTCCATAACTGCTATGTAAGGAATTTTTTCCAGCTGCCTTTCATTTGTGTTTCTCTTTGCTAATCTTAGAAAAGCAAGAAGAATGTAGTCTCTACTTACAGTTACACTGGTCACATGTGTAAATTTTTCCTTCTAAAGCTTCTGTTTCTGTGAATTTGGCCAACATTTCAGTAACCAGGCATGGCTGAGAAGCAATACCTTTTCCACTGCATTGGTATCTTTCAGGAAAGTCCAGTGATAAATCCCAGAAAGGTTCTATGGTATTTGACTTGTTGTCACATGCAAGACATGTAACCTGCAAACAAAAATATTAGTTTCAGCTCACAATCCTCTTGTCAGAACATTTACTCCTTTCACTAGAAGTCACTGCCAATAAAAAAACCTCTTCTTTTGAAAATGCAATATCAGAATTCTGAGTAATCTGCTTTGTATTATTTTTAGGCAATTTTTTATTATAATTTTTCCTTCCAAAATGCTGTCATTAAACTAACCATCATACATTGGTGGACTTTAACTACTAGGCATTCAAAAAGCTCCGAGGACTTTAGTCAAATCTGAATTTAGGTAAAAAAGCAAACTTTTTGTATATATATATTTAATCAGATATACATTGTGTGTGTGTGTGTGTATACACACACTTATATATATGCTTATATATATTTATATGTATTTAATTTAATGCGTTTAGATCATTAGATTTGTAGTTCTTTGCTCTTTTTCCTTCCTCATCTTTCACTAGTTGATTTTCTTTTCCCAAATCCTATAACCTGTTAACCATGATATAAGTAAAATACTATTAGCATATTTTTATAGACAGAGTTTTATATGCAGAGGTATATTACTGATACAGATTTTGAAGCCCTACCAAACTGAACTTCAAAAGCTAGTAATATGACAAATAAAGAGGTCATACTCCCACTTAAAGCATACATCACTACATTAAACTCCTCATCAAAATACAGGTTCTACCTGGCTGGTGTAGCTCAGTGGATTGAGCTTGGGCCTGTGAACCAAACAAACGCTATTTGATTCCCAGTCAGGGCACATGCCTGGGTTGCAGGCCAGTTCCCAGTGGGGGACGCACGAGAGGCAACCATACATTGCTATTTCTCTCCCTCTCTCCTTCCCTTCCCCTTTAAAGATAAATAAATAAAATCTTTTAAAAAATACAGGTTCCAGCACAAATAACACTCCTTTTTATTACGAAATCTTTTATTACAAAATCATAAGCATGTAATTCTGTAACATAACAATATCACACTTGAGCACACCATATGACATTTTAGATAAAATGTTCAAGTTAAGACTATAAATTATCACACCCATATTATTTATTACTCTACCAACCACACTCAAGCAGACATTACTGCTGCCGGACCCTGTACAGAAATCACAAAGAATACGGGCAGTTCTAACAGCTTATATAGGAAATATAGTAATTGGAAAGGGAAAGAACAACAACTTGAAAAAGTGAAGAATTCAGAAGGATTCAATGCTAACACACACTGAAAATAATTGAATATAGACAATATGAAATGCAGTTGATGCTTGAACAACATCAGCATCTTCCAATTTGTTTCCTATTGGATTAAACCCTCCTTATTTCAATCTCTCAGAGAATGAATATAATAATATGGTTAACTTAAGAAACTCTGTTTCCTAACTTCTCCTCCGCACAAAAAAAGCTTTCACACAATGGACATAAAACTACCTCCAATGATTTATGATGGAAACTGTAAATAACTGAACTTTTACATGTTTGTGAAAGTGATCTATTTTGACCTGAAAAGAGTATTAGCTCCAACACACTAGACAGTCAGAGAATGTACATTGTTTAGGTTTCACTGTACAAAGTCTCCACAACGAAAATGATATTTAAAAAAATCCATACCTGACTAAGAAGTTGTCCATGAAAAATGTTATTCACAACATTCAAAACCTGTTTGATAAGTTTCCTTTGAGAAGTGGGGATGAGAGCTAGTAACCTGGTACCAGTTGTCTCTAGTTCATGTTGTACTTTATCCAAAAGTTCACAAAGAAACTCCTGAGCATCTTGTTGGGCATAACCACGAAAAGCAGGAATTAGTCTCCACACTGAGTGTAGCATAGCAAATGGTGAGACCAAGGTCCACTTTCCAGACCACATGACTTGGAACAAAGTATGCAATTCGTGACAGAGAGAAATGTATTGTGAACTTGACTCCCTTGGCTGAATAAGTTCCATCTTTCTACTCTTTGATGCTCCACCACTTAGTCTAGATGATAAACTTAGGTGTCTGGAGTGGACAGAGCTTTTAGCTTTTTCTTGGCATTCATTCATTTGGTATACTGCATCTGTGACTGGTGGATGCTTATAAGATGATTTTGTCTTTTCATTAGCTGTCACAGCCAGCCATTGGTTCAGATCAAGTTTTAAAAAACATTGTCGAAAAATAAGTAAATGACTCAGCACTTGAAGAACAGAGTTCATATAGCAAGTATTTCCCAAATTTCTTAATCCTGTTACACCAGGAGTTAAAATTGGTCTTCGTTTAATTGATGGGTCACTCTCTTTTTTTAATCTTACATCTTCTGGGGTAGATACCACTTTATCTTTTGCTGGTGATGCTGGGGTTTGGAGTGGTTTTTCAACAGGAACTATTTCTATTGTGGACACAGCTAGACGTTGCAAACGTAGACTCTTTCTTGGGAGCATATTTTCCAGTTCTGCTTTAACTTGATGCTCTAATTCTTGCCGTCTTTTCTTAACTTCTCTTTTTTCTATTTTTTCCTGAAATTGTTCTTCTTGCCTTTTTCTTCCAATGGGTGATTGTTCAAACCAAATTCGAAAAATTTTACCCATCAGGATCCTTCTCCTGTGCCAAAGAGCAGTGTACATTTGATCTTCATTTTGAAGCAGGGATTGGGTGCCATCGTGTAAGAAATAAGAATTATTACTTACACCCATAGATCGTAAAACCCTTCCACTATGAGTGGTGCAGTGATTTTGACTTTTGATTACACTTAATGTACTTCGTAGTAAGTTCAGGTCTCCACTTGCATTATCATTAAGAACATAATCATCACAAAGGTAACAAAAAACATACATATCATTCACCTCTAATGCAACAGGATGACTGCTTTCTTGAAAGTGCTTGAGAGCATGTCCTTCAATATATCTTCCACAGGCAACATGGGAACAGCTAAGGCAAGCCCAAATGGACTCAGCTGTATTGCAGTCCACACAATGCCATTTCTGAGGGTTGAGAATGGAATGGTCTTCAGCAAGCTGCAACTGCCCGATGTGTTTGCACTTATCCATTGTTAACATTTATTTAGTCTAGATGAGAGACACATAATCCAAATAAGTCTCTGTTCACATGTGATGCATCTGAAAACTAAGCAGAACACTGTCAGTTTTAATAAAATAGGAAAAAGAAGCCACTAGTTTTCTTTTTTGTAAGTATTTTTCCAAGAATAATCTTATAAATTTGTTTCCTCTGTTCAAATTCTGAGCTGCCTGTCATAATACCATAGGCGGTTCTCACATTTCCCTCGCTGTAGACTTCTCCAATTTCTCAGCCACCTTACTGTGAAAGAACATACACTTCACTTTACTTTCTGAGAGGGTTCCCTCTAAAAACTTTTAAACATTGTCTTCCGCCCTCTACTGGTGAAGAATGGGTAGTGACCACTTTTCACTGAACTAGAATGCATCCGTTGCTCCATAGTGTGAGAGCAATCTAAGATTGAGACTGACAAGACCAAACTATATCTCACTAATGTCTACATTCTGAGACTCTATGTGGACTTACTAAATCATACTCCTAGTTAAAAAGCATTAATTTTGAAGCAGAACAATTTAGGTTTGAATTCTACCTCTGCCACATACCATCATATGTCTGAGTTGGGCAAATATTTTAACTTCTCTAAACTTCATCTGTAAAAAGGGGAAAATAATACAAACTTTGAATTGTATAAGAATTGAAATAATAAGCTATCTGACACACAGTAAATCCTCAACAGATAGATGGCAGCTATAATGGTGGCCACGGTGAGTAAATCATAATATTTTCCTTTATTTATTTAAATAAATCATATTTAATAGCTTACTTAATTACATTTTTATATTTGGTTTTACATTAGTAAATCAATAATGACCTTTATTTCATGGCTCTATAACCTACTCTGATTTGATAGACTTGACAGTTTGCCTTAGGACCAGAGAAAGACAGAAGGGGAATGAATACCTTTGTGTTTGAATAGACTCTCAGGAATGTGCAAGAACATGTAAACAAATAGAGAAACAGGAAAAATACAAAGTGGATGGCAATATAATAAACTTTTACATTCTGGTAGATCTAAGCATTATGCTAAAAAACAAACACTCACACAAAGCCAACATAATAAAACAAATAAAACCTATATAATTATGACATCAAAGCTTGTTCCTTTATCAGATAAAGTGAGGAACATTTCTGTTACAGGTACCTAAAAGTAATGAGCTGAAATCTAGTTAAAAGTAGGAACCACAAGACATTTTCTTCATTGATTTAACATAAACTGAACACAAATTTCTGGTCACAAGTGGAGACCTAGTTCCAAAACACTCAAAACATTATATGTAGCATGATGAATACTTTAATTTTTTTAGGGCAGCAAGACAATATAAATGTAAATGGTACTTGTGGGTGCCACCTACAGAGCCCTAAGAAAACTGCAAAGGTAAAGTTGATTTTTGGTTCCTTTCTACCGCTTTTCTTAACTTTTACATATAGGGCTCCCTGAATGTGGACTTAAGATTGACCAGTCCAATATTGACATGTATACACATTTCAATGACATATTTTAAGTTTGCTTGCCTCCCCTCAAAATTTCCTGAGGTCCAAAATCTGGTCAAAAACAGTATTTTATTAGAACTCCTAACATTCAACAATAGTTGCTAATGGCAAAATCAAGACATCAGTGATTAATATGCTCCATTATCTACGTTTCCAAGTACTTAGGCTAAAAATCTCAGAGTCATTTTTGACTCCTCTTTCACTCTCCCCACACCAATCGTTCATGAAAAATGGTTGGCTCTACCTTCAAAATCTATCTAGAATATGACTACTTATTACCTCTGCGACTACCAGCTAGTCCAAGCCATAAATGGGTCTCACCTGAATTACTGCAATAATGCTTCTAAATGGTCTCCCAGCTTTGATACTTGCTGCCACCAACTGTTACTCTCCACACAGCAGCTGCACACTCTGACAACCAGGGTCCAGACCTGACATTTCAGGGGGCCCCTGTTCTGACGCTATGCCATTATGTGAAGTCAGCAGTCAAGGGTATGTGGCCACCTGGAACCTGCACATATTCCCAACTTGCCTTGTAGACCCACTCACTGGTACCTGGAACCTGGAGAATTCCCTGCCCCAATAATCCGCAAGCCTGCCTCCAGGACCTATGGACGATAAAAAGCCACTGAGAATTCTATAGAGAATCACATGATCAGATCGTAGGCTTCAGAGGGATCTGAATTGCAGATCTAGAGGAACAGGTGATTAAAGGAGACTCTACTACTCCAGATGTTATAAGGAAATGAAAGCTGTAGCAGTGTTGAAGCAAAGAGGTGGACAGAGATATTAGTGCTCAACAAACATTGGTTGAAAACACTGACTTTTTAAAAAAACTGATTCAATATAGAGGTTAAGAGAAGAATCTAGGGCTCTCTTTTTCTATCTATGCTTATTTTAAAAGGATCATATAAAGAACACAGATATAATTTCAGCAATTGTTTCTGGCAAGTCAGACAATAATTATTAAACTACTTGAAATGATGAAGAGGAAAATTTTGTTGATTTACATTCAAGGAAAATTATTTCATTCTAAAACTTTAAAGAGGTGGTATGAGTCAACACCTTGAATAACATTCAGAAAAGAAGAATCAAAAGAAAAAACCTAGAAGGAATAGTTTCTATACATATAAATATATATTTTTAAAATATTAACATATATATATTCTGGGATTATCTCTCAGTTGTGGGACTACAAGTTATTTTCTTTTAATTAATCCATATTTTCAAATTTCTAAAAATAGTAAACATGTTACTTCTATAATAAGTGTTAAGTAAGAAAGACAATGCTATGTACGTGCTAAATTATACACTATCCTCTTTAATCCCTTCTCTATATTCTGCAAATAAATTCCCTTGGTTACAAGGAATTTGCCTACTTCATTGCATTTGTGACTAAAAATATCTATTTAGATGATGGCGATGTCCCTGACCTTCCATGGAAAGTGGCCTGTAATTGAATAGCATGAGTCCATTCAATGCAAAATTGTGAAAAGGGTGGAATGTTGATCAGACGCCATCTCTCTGACAGGCAACACAGCAGGAGAGCGGCATCATAGCAAATGGTCAGGGAGCACACTTGGGAATCCAAATGCCTGAGTTTAACACTGGGCTGTGTTTACTATGTGACCTAGACAAGTTGATTTATGCTCCAAATACCTCAGTTTTCTTATCTGGAAAATAACAGTGATATTAACACCAACGAGGTTGTTGAGGGGCTAAGAAAAACTTACATTTGCAAAGCACTTAGTATAATTCCTAGCACTAAACAATATGGCCCTCAGTATATCTTAGCTGTCAACACTTATACTAACAAAATGACAATAAAATTTTGTTAATTTCTCACTTTTAGTCAAGGTTCCTTCTCAGTCAAATGTGTACTAAGCTCAACTAAGGTGCTAAACATTAAGACCCTAGCTGAGAATTAAGGTCTGACCTCTCCCAGGGGTATTTGCATTTTAAAAGGGGAGTCTCTCAAAAATAAAGTCTTCTTAAAAACCCAGAGAAGTGAAACCAGAATGGTGGCATGACAGATTGTGAGATTAATATTTTAGAGCAGGGGGCCCACTTACCCTGTCTACTTGTGAAAGAAATCAGTAGAGGATGGATGGCCAAGGGAAGGGCAAGGAGGAAAGCAGGAAAGAGCCAGAGGGGCAGGCTGCTGGCACTAGAAATCTCCAGTTTGTTCTGCTGCGTGGAACCAAAGCTCAGAGACAGTCTCTAGGGTATCCACAAAGGGGCTTCATCACACACATATCTACAAACTTGGGGGAAAAAGAGGAGGCCTCAGAGTATTTTCTTTACACTTCCTACTTCCCTCTACAGAGTTCAGAGCACTTCTTTTCAATTGCTAATCCACTGCTGAGAATCTATTAATTCTGGCTCTAGCAGACTAGATTTGTGATTTTGGCAGGATACTCATTTTAAAGAGAGATAACAGGACATTTTTTATTCCTTATGTAGACTCTGATAAAATGTCCCCTATTCCTACATGTAACAGCAACATAAAAATAGTCAAGATACTTTGTTTTCTTTTTAAAAATATTTCATTTATTTATTTTTAGAGAGAGGGGAAAGGAGGGAGAAAGAGATGGAGAGAAACACTGATGTGTGAGAGACACATTATGATTGGTTGCTCTTGTATGCCCCCAACCAGGGATCTGGCCCACAACCCAGGCACATGCTCTGACTGGGAATCAAACCAGTGACCTTTCAGCCCACAGGCCAGTACTTAATCCAATGGGCCACCCCAGCCAGGGCTCACAATATTCTGAATGAAATCTATATATATTATTAAAATTACTCTAACATTTTCTCATATATTGTAAAAATGTCCCAAACTTAAAACTTAATAGCTATGAAATGGCCTTAAAAAAACCCCAAGTATACTAACCTGTATTTTAAAGACAGGTGATTTATAAATATTGTGAAAGCGTTTTTGTCATTTTTTCACTGCTTAAAGACAATAACAATTTTAATTTTTTTAAAGAAACTATTTAAGCTATTCAAACTTTTCATGTCATATAGCTGAGCAAACACTTTGTTTCAAAATTCCCTTTAGCATATTTCTAAAGTTTAAGAAAATAACTGTATTGAACTAATTGAGTTAGCTTATCATTAAAGCAATTATAAAATAGAAATCTAAAATGACTGGAAGAGAAAAAAGACCTAAGACTAATTACACATGGTATTTTTAGTTAAAGGTTTATATCACACACAAAAATCAAGTAAGATCACAGGTAAAATATTTAACCTATTAAAGTTCAATAGCACAAAATTGCTTATATTTACCACCCAGTGAGAATTCTCTGGCATAAATCTTTATTTACTCATTGCAACATAAATCCAGGCTTTAGCATGTAATATAATGGCTTTCAAACCTCTTGTCATAATGAACTTACTTCAAAAATCAGATCTGGATAGCTCACTACCAAGACTTTATCCTTAGCCCTAACCTTTCTGAATCAGTCTCAGACACACTTCAAACTCAGCTTACTATCTACATCTTGCCTTCACAGAATTACCTTCTTTTTCAACATTTTCTTATTAAAGATGCCGTATTATATTATTTAAGTACCCAGACTAGACATCTTTAAAGTTCTTGGGGGTTTTTTTAAAGATTTTATTAATTTAGTTTTATAGAGAGTAAGGAAAAGAGAAAGAGAGGGTGAGAAACATCAATGTGTGGTTGCCTCTCATGCACCCCACACTGGGGACCTAGTCTGCAACCCAGGCATGTGTCCTGACTGGGAATCAAACTGGTGCCCCTTTGCTTTGCAGGCCCACACTCAATCCACTGAGCTACCCCAGTCAGGGCATTTTTGTTTTTTTTTACATCCTCCCTCCCACATTGTTTGTCACCAATGTATATAGGGTTATCATTCCCCAAGTCTTTATTCCTTTCCATTTCCAGAGCTATTATTCTCATTGTGGACTTTATTATATCATTCCTGAAACACAGCAGAAATTTCCAAATTGGTCTTCTATCATCTGAATTTTCACTCTCTTCCATAGTACTATCCTACCAAAAAAGACTTTGAGCATTTAACTATGGTACTTTGTTCTCCTATAGTCCAATAAAGCAGTAGATTTTTAACTTTGACTAAGATTCAAAAGAAATTTGACATTGGGTTATAGTAAATGTGTGTATATACCACACACACACACACACACACACACACACACACACACACACCCTGGAATAAAAGTTTCATAAACAATCCTTATAAGATTAATGTGTTCCAATATTTCCTATCCTATTTCATTTTTTTAAAATGCTGATCATGATGGCAGTTTGACAAATACTGTAATAAAATTATACATTCATCAGTCTTGCTTTCAAAATTCTCCAGATTCCAACTTATCTTCTTTGTTTTATTACATCTCTGTGCACTCCAGCCAAAAAAGAATCATTCCAGCTCATTTCCTGAACTCATCTTCATAATTCCCTCACCTCAATTTTTAAAAAATTTATTCATCCTCCAAGGCCCAACTTCTTCATGAAGTATTTGTAGTTAAAAAAAAATCTCTTTTCTTCTAACTTCCTATAGGATTTGGGTGGTGCCAAATATGAATCCCTGTTTGTGTATACATACATCTTTATTCTACCACTAACTGTTGGGTAGATTCTCTATGGTCAAGGAGGGACTAGATTTCAACATCCATATCACTTTAATAAGAAGAAAATAGTGCTGGTTGGTGTGGCTCAGTTGGTTGAAGCATCATCCTGTAACCAAAAGGTTGTGGGTTTGACTCATCAGGGCACATGCCTAGTTTGCAGGTTGGACCTGGTGCCTACAATCCCTGGTCCTGATGTTTCTTCCTCCCTCCCTTCCTCTCTCCCGTTCTCTGTCTAGAAGCAATAAAAAAAATGCCCTCAGGTGAGAATAAAAAAATAATAAAAATAATAAAATAAGGACTTTATGAAGATCTTATAGGTTTTATAGCCATGTTGTTTCAGGCTACCAAATTCTTGGCATAATCAATCAACTAGTATTAATTGCAGGTCTCACTTCAGTTCTCTTTATTATATTTGTATCAGTGGATAAAAATAGGAAGTTATTGATCACTAGTGGCCAAAACTGCCGTTCACCCTCAACCAAGTGGTTATTTTTCCTCCACGGTCAGTTAAGGCACAGTGTCCTGATGTTTTGTGATGTCATTATCCTTTCTCTATCCTTAACCAGAGACTACTATGTGTCTTGTCCTATATTACATGCTTTCAGATACCCAAAATCGATTTTATATAAAAGCAAACTGAGACATACTTCCTCATCCCTAATTAGGTGTAGGTTGCTTTGAAATTTGGTATTACTATATTTAGCCACGTACAATGTGCTCCCATGTATAATGTGCACCCATGTTTTCGGCCCAAACTTTCAGGAAAAAAAATCTTTTGTTTTAATTTTTTAATTCAATTTTTTATTTAGTTATATTTAAAAACAAAACTGATGATCATATTCCAGAGTATTACTTTGCATACAGACATTATTATTATTTTCTAGAGTTATACTTTTAACACATAAGCATAAATAAAATAATTTAAAACATTTATATAGATACAGAATTAGTACTACCCATGTATAATGCACATCCTTATTTTTCCCTCAAATTTCTGGGTAAAAAAGTATGCATTATACACTGCAAATAATGATCCTTTAAATAAATAATCAAGCTCTAAATATAAGTATTTCTAAGATCTACAAGAATCTCTGAAAAAATGCGGAAGGGTAGCTACTTCAAAAATTAACATTCTACTATAAATTTTAGTTATTTTCAATATAATGATCTTCTGAGCTGAACACTCCTTTTCTACCTCAGTTTCTTAAGAAGACACTTAGAAAGAAAGCACATAGTTTTAAAGAAAGAAAAAACATAGTTTTAAACCTTAGACTTTCCTATGAGAGGTCAGGTACCAAAGTAATCTAGATCCTGTTATCAGTGCAGTTAGTAGCACAATTTTCAGATTTTTTGCTTTAAAAAGTATTTTTATGAAAGAAAGTTACTATGAAAAATAAACACATAAAAATAGCTAAATTCATACTAAATTACTACTTCAAAAAGTGACACAGAATGAGGGAAATGGCTAATAATAGTTTTAAAAATTAAACTATATTTTAAAATCTGAATAGATACTAGTATAACATTACCATGCTATATATTATTCCCTTTCATAGCTCATACTTAAGTCAAATAATGATATAGAACATTTACTTTTCATACAATTTCTAGTGTGTCTTATAAGCATGGTTTTATAATTATTAAAGGATTATTTAAAAGTCTTGACCACAAGATAAATCTAAACTCCTTAACATGGCATGTAAGACACTTCAAATTGTGGCACAATATATACTTTTTTACTCTCACCTATGACCAGTCACTTCCTGCACATCTTCTGTTAAAATTTTTATATACAAATGACCATATTTTGAATAAGTTCAATTTTTAAAAACTTTTCATAACTGGGATATGAATGATGTGTGGTTCATAGGAAATGGGTGTGCACATTTTATATAAAAACATTCTACTTCAATTAAAGAAAAAACATGCACCACCAAGCATAAAGTAGAATAACTTTTTAAAAAATTGTTTCACAGTAACAATCTTTATCGCATTAAAGAAAATACTCTCATGACTTCCCCAAGGGACAGATATTAAAGAGTAGACATATGTTAATCTTTATTTTAATAAAGATAATTTTTTAGCAAAACATTTTTATTTTAACAGTACCAAATAACCTAAGCACATCTTCTAAAAGCTATTAAAATTAGAAAGATTTGTTGTTTTCCATAATGAAAGACAGGAATGGCAATTTTAATAGGAAGCAAACCTTAGGAATTACTAACCACCGTAATCTTTATATGCATTTGGATAAGAATGAAAATAACATTATCCACAGTAATTAGGGCAAACCCTACCCACATCTCTATGTGCAGTATTCAATTTTCCATTTATTTCATGAAAACACTGTAGTGCCCTGTCTTTTTAAGAGATGTTTGTAAAATGCTGAGGGTTATAGTACCTGGTACATACAAAGGGTTTAATATTTTTTTAAAGATTTTATTTATTTATCTTTAGAGAGGAAGGGAAGGAGAGAAGGAGAGAAATATCAATGCAGGGTTGCCTCTCGTGGGTCCCCTGCTGGGAACTGGCCTGCAACCCAGGCATGTGCTCTGACTGGGAATTGAACCACGATCCTTTTGTTCGCAGGCCCATGCTCAATCCACTGAGCTATACCAGCCAAGTCTGGGCTTAATATTTTTGAATGAACAAATTATTGAACAAATGAACACAATGGGGCTCTTAAACTTTCCCTGCTCCCTCTTAGGTATGCTATTATGCCTATTATGTGCTTTGGTGCCTCTCCTTGTCAATCATGATGTATATCCTTTATCTCTAGAAAGGCCCTAGGTATTCCTTTTTCCTTCAGAGATCTTGTTTGAATCTTCTCATTAAACAATAAAGGATACCCTTTTTTCTCTGGGCCTTCTTCATGTCTCTAACATGCCTCTCTTGAAATTGAATGTAATTCATGAGGTTCTACAAAAAAGCTCTTGGAAAGCAATTTCTGCTGCCAGATTACTATATTTGATATCCCCACCCATCACTACTTACAAGCATTTCATTCATGTGCAATTTTGTTCCAAAATGTTTAGCATTAGTGTCACATCATCATACTAACACATCAGTCTACTGCTGCTAAATTCATAACAATGGGGAAAACATTCACAAAGAGATTCTATTATGGGTCTAGTAAGTGGAGTTCAAATACTTTTTCTGCATAAAATGCCTAGTCTCTCTCATTCAAGTGCATCCACAACTTGGCCTAACAAGTATATTCTTGGACTACAGATAATTTAGCTTATTCCTATGGCATATAAAACTCCATTAAAAATTAATTCTTTACAATAAAATTTTTATGGTATCTGAAAATGCTTTGAAACAATTAATTGTACTTCTTACAATAATATTAATCTTTACCAGAAAACTAGTATTTGTAGAATCTTATATTTTAGTTACTTGTCACCTATTTAGGGCTGGGCCTAATGGCAAACTGTCCCCCATTACTGAATCTGGAGAATAATTGGGCTCACATTTCCTCTGTTGATTAGACTCCTAAACCAGTGGTTCCAGCCTTTTTCTAATTTCCCTCAATTAGGCAAACCATGTTTATCTGCCTAACATTGCAGGAAGGAGAAATACTTTAAAGCACTTTTTTTTTGTTTTGTTTTTTCCTGCTATGAAGAAGCCAAAACGTTGCCTTTCTTTGTACCTCTGTACCATTCAAAAATCCAATTTAACAAACACTGACAAGGGTTTTCCCCTCCAGGTTAAGCAGTCAGGTGCTAGGGATACAAATAAATTATAATCAGACTCTACCCTCAAACAATCCAATGAGCAGAAAATCCTCTTATGTACCACCATTGCTATAATACTGAATATGATTCAAGTGTGTAGAGGAAAAGTTTGGTAGAGGATGTATATATGATACATATGAAAACATAATCCTTTCTTTTTGTAGTACAAAGTGAAAAAAATCTGTGAAAAAGAGGAGTAAAGACAATCAGGTAGAAACAATACATTTCAAATATTTAACCCAAATCATCAACAGATGTTCTATTTTTAATATTGCAGAAAGTTGTATCACTGTACATTATACTAAACCCAAATTCACTCATCACTTTATTTTTTTAAGCTAAAAAACTGGGACAATTAATAGTTTGGATGAAAACAAAACTGATGCACAGTCTAAGCATTTCAACTTTCTACAATGTATACATTCAACTACTTGTTCCATATCAGCATATCTCTAAATTGCAATATGGATAGTCTACAATGAGAAGTACTGGACTGAAAAATCTCCCACCCATTGCAAAATTAATCGCTAGTACACAGATGGAGCCAGAGAAGGAGTGGAGGCAGGGAAGAGAAGCTACATGAGCCAAACTATTTTAAAATCTCTTTCAAATCCTGAGACACTAAATTAAGAATAAAAAGATTAGGGTTCTAAGAATACAAAGTTTACATCTCTTTTAAGACAACTGAATGTCATTGAGATTATTAAGTGTTCTATAAACATGTGTTTAACTCATGTTTGGCTTTCAGAATTTGATCACAATGAACAGCCAATGCTCTTTCCTTGTTTACACCAAATGCTGGTTTTACAGACGACTCAAAATGGAATTCCAGACTCAATGTTACCCCACAGGCAGCTACTTTCAACCCAGATAATAAATTCAAGTGCATTTGAATTTATTTCCGTCTTATTTCCACGCTAATTTCACAACCCCAGTTACTAGCAAGATATGACAATTAAGGTTTAAGGAAGGGAGGTGAGGATAAAAGGACTCTCCCAAGACTTGCTAAATTGTATTTTTTTTTTTTACTTCCAGAATGAAAACTGCAAAAAAAGTATCCAATTAGCAGTAGAATTTACAATGGCTCAAACTGCACTTGAAACAATTTCCGTGTTTTTCACTTTCTTCTTTAGGGATGGGGGTGGAGGCCGGTCCTACCATTTCTTAAACTTGAGCAATCTTTTTTCTTCTCATGCTGCCTCGTTTCTAAT
>PVKM010035684.1:0-15065 GCA_004027735.1 Carollia perspicillata | reverse complement strand
CCTACCCACTTTGATTTTGTCCATGTGTCCTTTCTACATGTTCCTTGATAACCCTCCACCTTCTGTCTCACCTTTACCCCTCCCCCTGCCTAGTTACTGTCAGTTTGTTCTTTATTTCAATGTCTCTGGTTATATTTTGCTTGCTTGTTTGTTTTGTTGATTAGGTTCCACTTACAGGTGAGATTATATGGTACTTGTCTTTCACTGCCTGACTTATTTCACTTAGCATAACGCTCTCCAGTTCCATCCATGCTGTCACAAAGGGTAGGAGCTCCTTCTTTCTTTCTGCTGTGCAGTATTCCATTGCGTGAATGTACTACAGTTTTTTGACCCACTCATTTACTGATGGGCACTTAGGTTGCTTCCAGCACTTGGCTATTATAAATCTTACTGCTGTGGATATTGGGGTGCATAGGATATTTTGGATTGGTGTTTCAGGATTCTTAGGGTATAATCCCAGCAGTGGAATTGCCAGATCAAAAGGCAGTTCCACTTTTAGTTTTTTGAGGATATTCCATGTTTTCTACAGTGGCTGCACAAGTCTGCATTCCCACCAACAGTGTATTAGGGTTCCCTTTTCTCCACAAGCTCTCCAGCACTTGTTTGTTGATTTGTTTATGATGGCCATTTTGACCTGTGTGAAGTGGTGTCTCGTTGTGGCTTTAATTTGCATTTCTCTGATGGCTAGTGATGCTGAGTATCTTTTCATATGTCTCTGGACCCTCTGTATGTCCTCCTTGGAGAAGTGTCTCTCAGGTCCTTTGCCCATTTTTTAAAAAATATGTTTTACTGATTATGCTATTACAGTTGTCCCATTTTTTCCCCTTTATTCCCTTCTGTCCTACACCCCCCTCTGACCAGCATTCCCCCACCTTAGTTCATGTCCATGGGTCGTACATATAAGTTTTTTGGTTTCTACATTTCCTATACTATTCTTAACATCCATTTGTCCATTCTGTACCTACCATTTATGCTTCTTATTCCCTGTAACTTTTACCCCATTCTTCTCCCTCCGCCTTTCTGCTGGTAACCCTCCATATGATTTCCCTTTCTGTGATTTTAGTCCTTTTGTAGTTGTTTGCTTAGTTTGTTTTTATTTTCTTAGGTTCAGTTGTTGATAGTTTTGAACTTGTTATCATTTTACTGTTCACAGTTTTGATCATCTTTTTCTTAGATAAGTCCCTTTAACATTTCATATAATAAGGAGGTGGTGATGATAAACTCCTTTAACTTGACCTTATCTGGGAAGCACTTTATCTGCCCTCCCATTCTAAATGATAGCTTTGCTGGATAGAGTAATCTTGGATCTAGGTCCTTGCCTTTCATGACTTGGAATACTTCTTTCCAGCCCCTTCTTGCCTGAAAGGTTTCTTTGGAGAAATCAGCTGATAGTTCTATGGGAACTCCTTTGTAGGTAACTCTCTGTTTTCCTCTTGCTGCTTTTAAGATTCTCTCCTTATCTTTAATCTCAGATAACTTAATGATGATGTGTCTTGGTGTGTTCCTCCTTGGGTCCAATTTCTTTGGGACTCTCTGATTCCTGGACTTCCTGGACATCTATTTCCTTTGCCAGATTGAGGAAGTTTTCCTTCATTATTTTTTCAAATAGGTTTTCAATTTCGTGCTTTTCCTCTTCTCCTTCTGGTACCTCTATGATTCAGATGGTAGAACATTTGAAGTTGTCTCAGAGGTTCTTAAGCCTCTCCATATTTTTTTTTAATTCTTTTTCTTTATTCTATTCTGGTTGGATGTTTATTTCTTCCTTTTCTTCCAAATTGTTGATTTGAGCCCTGGTTTCTTTCCCTACACTCTTGGTTCTCCATATATTTTCCTTTATTTCACATTGTGTAGCCTTCATTTCTTCCTTCATTTTGCTACTGAGCTCAATCAATTCTGTGAGCATCCTGATTACCAGTGTTTTGAAGAGGTAGGTTGCCTATCTCTTTGTTATTTAATTGTTTTACTGGAGTTTTGATCTGTTCTTTTATGTCGGCCATATTTCTTTGTCTCTGTACACCTGTTAGGTTGTAAGGGGTGGAACTTTAGATATTCACCAGGGTGGGACAACCCCATGGCTGTGTTATGGTGCTGTATGTGGGGTAGGGGTCAGAGAAGGAACAATGCCCTTTGCCCATTTTTTAATTGGAATGTTTATCTTCTTGGAGTGAAGTCGTGAAAGTTCTTTACATATTTTGGAGATCAGACCCTTGCCCGAGGTATCATTAGCAAATATATTTCCCCATATATTTAGTTACCTTTTTATTTTGCTGACATTTTCTTTAGCTGTGCAGAAGCTTTTTATTTTGATGAATTCCCATTTGTTTATTCTTTCCTTTATGTTCCTTGCTCTAGGGGACACATCAGTGAAAATATTGCTGTGTGGAATATCTGAGATTTTCTTACTTATGTTCTCCTCTATGACTTTTATGGTATCATGAATTTTATTTAAGTCTTTTGTCCATCTTGAGCTTATTTCTGTGTATGGTGTAAGTTCATGGTTGAGTTTCATTTTGTTTGCATGTAGTCATCCAGATCTCCCAACACCATTTGTTGAAGAGGCTATTTTTACTCAATTTTATTCTCTTGCCCCCTTTGTCAAATATTGATTGACCACAGAGACATGGTTTTTTTTTTCTGGAATCTCTATTCTGTTCCATTGATCTATGTGTCTGTTCTTATGCCAGTACCAGACTGTTTTGATTGCAGTGGCCTTGTAATATAGTTTGATGTCAAGTAATGTGATCCCCTCCTACTTTGTTCTTCTCTTTCACAATTGTTGTGGCTATATGGGTTGTGTATGGTTCCATATAATTTTTTGAAATGTTTGTTCTGTATCTGTGAGATATATCATTGGTAATCTGTTTCTTAATCTTGCTTAGACAGTGTCAAGGTCTGTATGAGAATTAAGGTGGTACAGAGTAGTCATCTACTACTGTTCTGAGAAAAGAGCCATCAGTGAAGGCTACGATAATAGGCGAAATGGTTTCCAAGAAGAGGAAATTGTAACTCAACCTTGAAAGGGGTAAATGGCACATGCAGAAACCTGGAGGCAAGGCATTCTCAACAAGAGAGGAAGGACACTTGGACACAGAGGAGAGAACACACAGAAAATATTTGCAGAACATAATGAAATGATCTGGTTATTAGCACTGAGGGTAGAGGTTTGGAATTGGTTCTCAGATCCAAGGAGCAGATTTTCAGGGTTGAGTCTGCAAGCCAGGCCCTCACCCCAACTTCCAGTACATGGGTCAGTGGGTATAGTGGCACCAGGTTTGGCTGGAATCATAGGCTCTGGACAGAGTCCAGTTATGTTTCTCTTGAAATATTTCACACCCTCAGTTGATCCCAAGAGCATAACAGTCACCATTTAGAAAATGTTAAATTATTTTACTTTTCAATAATAAATGAAGATTTTAGCTAGTGTCACATGGTGAAAAGAGCCTTGGAATTTGAACCTAGTTCTGCTCCCTTTATTTAGTTTTTTGACCTTTTAAAAGCCATTGAATTCCTCTAAGTCACTATTTCCCCATTTGTAGAATGGAGACATTACCTATTCTCCAAGACTGTTGGAAGAATCCAATGACATAATGTATAAAAAGCTGTATTTCCATTCCCTGTGCTCCATCCTTCTGTGGCTATTTACTATCTATATGTAGAATCAGAAGCTTTTTGGATATTCTGTATCAGTCAAAGAGGCAATGCCAGGGAAGAACAGGTCTCCTCTGGATTAAACCTAGCCAGATGTCCATTGCAACATGCTTGTTCTCCAAGGAAATAGCAGGTGCTTGTATCAAGAGAGGGGCAGAGGAGCAGACATTTTAAAATAGAACATAAGGTCAAGAAACTCATTTTGACCAGTGAGTGTGACCTCTCACAAATATTCTTAAATCCCAAGTGTAGAATTGACTCATTGGTTCATAAACTCTGATTCACATACAGTTTCTGCTGCCTGGGTAGCCAGGATGAATGCCCCAAGCACTCATATAATAATAGGATCTGTGATCTTCATGTAGGAAATATTGTATGCATTTACATGAAGTGGTTTTAGCTGTTTGCCTCTTTTTGAATATTTAATGATTTTTGCTGCACAAAAATGTTTCATTCCAGCTCCAGCTAAGTGGGTTGCTAAGGTGAAAGTGTTCATGATTAACTCTCTTCATAAACACAAGGGAGAAAAGAAAAAAAATCCAACCCTGGTGTATATCAGTATTTTGAAGCCTGTAACTTCAATTCAATTTAATTATTTTCTCCCTGTAGCTGCAAATTGAAGGGCTTCAAAATCAGGAGCTGCTTCTCATAAATTTAATTGCTTTCCCTCAGCAGAGGAGAGTGGGTTCAGAAATAAAGGGCTCCAAAGTGCAGACAATGTGAAGAGAGAGTAAAGAATTCTAGGCTGGGCACCTGGAGCCCTGGGTCTAGGTCTGGTCCTATGACTACCAATCTACCAAGCCCTTTCTCAATACCTCTGTCTCTTTATTATTAAATATAGGACAGATAATTTCAAAGCTCTTCTAGTACTAAAAGGTTGTATTATACAATTGTGGTGACAATATTCAGGGATTGTCACTCTTGCAGAGTTCTGGAGCACTAAGGGGAAGGTGACGTGATGTGTCCACCAGTTATTGACTGTGACTTTGGAGAACAAAATAAATATCCCTGAGCTGTGTTCCCACCTGTGTAGCAGAAATCACTGTACATTCTCCTGGCCACCTCTCAGAACTATTGTAAAGATTGAAAATAAAAATAAGTCGATGAATGCAAAACAGCTAAGCTAAGAACTTTCTGAAGAGGTTGGGATGTTGAGAGTCTCTGAATGGGAGTATGAAGTTGGGGCTGGGGCGGAGCTGGAGAGGGTAACTAATGAGTCTACAAGGATGTAAGGGGAAATGGCAAATGCTGCTCTTTCTACTGGAGGCTGTGCGGCCAAATTGCCTTTGTTATCTTGACAGCCACACAGAATGGAAGATTCAAAGTAGCTTCCACATTAGAATGTGAGTTGTCCCATGCGCTTTAGAGCACATGGGACCTCTGCAGTCTGTCCTCAGTGGGCAGGCATACTATCTGATAGACTTCTACCTCTACTTCATAACCTTGTCCCCAGGTGTATCTATGTGAGAGCATGTTATTGAATAATACTGGTATTGTAGGCTAAAAATCTCAAGAGATCGAGGAGTACTGCAAAAGATGTATGCAAGGAGGAATAGATTCCTCCAGCCATTCCCAATTCCCTGTTTTCTTCTCCTCCTTAAGAGGAGTCCTTTGTTATGTGTTAGTCCTTTGTGGTTTAATGTGGGGGTACTATTTTTTTTTTTTTTTGATGAGCCATAAGATTAGGGATATTCTTGTGAACAGGAGTAGAGTGTCCCCTGGAAGGGTGACCAGCCTTATTTTCTTGGGTCTGGGCCACTAGGATTGTAAGCTAGCTTGAGAGCACTCCCCACAGGCAGTAGACTAGTTGTATTATGTAGTGGGACTTGAGTAAATAATGACAGAGCATGGCAAAAAAAGTTCATTACATTATCAATTGTGGCCATATGAAATGGAGTGCTAATTGATGACAAGGCTTGACAGGACCATGTGGCAGCTACCACACAATCTGACAAAAAAAACAAAACAACAAACAAAAAAAAACACCACTTGATAAAATCCTGTTCTATAGGCCAAGATGATTGCTTCTGTTCAAACTTGACACCTTTAAGTGGGTAAATGTCAAGCTCAAATTTTTAATTCAGGCTTAGGCTGAAAATCAGGAATTACCAAAGTATAATTTATCTAAGGCTGGAAGACTAAAACCAAACATCAAATTTAATCCTACAAATTCTTAAATTATAAAATCATCTCTATCACTACTTTACCAGGGTTCTTATTTGAAAGTGAGTGCCTGCATCAGAAAGAGGTAGGCTCTCAGAAAATGGAGACCTATGGGAAGACTTGGATGGTGTATTAGTCTGGATTCTTTAGAGAGAGATTTATTGTAAGAAATTGGCTCAAGCTATTAATGGACACTGAGAAGTGGTAAGATCTGAAGTTGGCAGGATGGAAACCCAGGAAATAGTTCAAGTTGGCATCCGAAGGACTGAGGCCCAGTAGAGCCCAGTAGAGTAGTGCAAGTTCCAGTCCAAGTCGAAGGCAGGAGAAGACCAATATCCAGCTAGAAGACTGTCAGAGAGAGTGAATTCTCCATTACTCAGTGTTTTTGTCCTATTTAGTCCTCCAACATAGTGAATGAGGCCTACCCACAATAGGGAGGGGAATCTGCTTTACCTAATATACTGACTCAAATATACTGTTGTCCAAAAACACTCTCGCAAACACAGAATAATCTTTAATCAGATATCTGGGCACCTCATGGCCCAGTCAAACTGACACATAAAATTAACCATCAGAGATGGTTTAGAGTCCTCTAAGCCATCAGTTTCCCTGAGTCTTTCTTGCTCTGAAAATAAGCACTCTCCCCCTGTCTAGTGGGGCTATTTTTCCCTACTAAAATATTTGTGATGACCTAGGAAGGAGCCAATTCTCCCGTTTCCCAATTGCACCAACATCCCCCAACCCTGCCAGGTATCTAAAGTCACATCCCAGAATGTATCAGTGTGCCAATTATAAAATTAAACCCAGGAGGAAATTATTTTCACACAAAATAGAATTATAAGAATTTGCTAATTGTTTCAGCAAAATCTAGTAGAGAAAAATGTAAAGCAAGAGGAACATAATTCTAAATAAAACTGAATTTGTTAATATGCATGAACCAACCAGACATTCTGAACTCAGTATGTTGGCTCAATATATTCTACCTGTTTTCCTGGTTCCATAAAATCTAGACACAACAGTGGGCCATGCTAAATGAAAATAAGTTGCTAGAAGTTTGTTGCTATAATGGGGAAGAAGGAATTCAACAACATAGGGAGATAGCAATGTTAGAATGGATTTATCCAGGAAGGTTCACAAACCCACACCATAACTATGTGTTCCCAGAGAGGACCCAGAAGATGGTCCCTGCACCAAGGTATTAAGAAGTCCATTGTTTATGGGAGCACTTGCATCCTTTAAAAGCAGTCTAGTGACTGTTCTCTCTAGGTCAGGAATGTTGGCTCTTATTTTCCCTGTGGTATTTGAAATGAAGTTGTATACTGAGACTTCAGTAAGAAGATATATAAGAAGCAGTTTAGAGAAATTAGAGATTTGACATAGTCACTGTGGGTAGAGAGGAAGAGAGCTGATTAGAAGTATGTAGGAGCACTGCCCAGCAACATTGGGGACCTGCTTGTTGGGATATAGGAAATGTTGATGACACCAATCCAGTTGGTTTTGTGTGTCTGCGTTTGTCTGTGTGCATGCTTTCCTAGTAGCACCCAGCAACCTAGTTATGGGAGCTGAGAATTAGAGTGGTTAGATTGGCCTGTAGTTATATTTTTCTAAATATGTATAAAAAATGACAAGTGCATAAGAGAGTTAATAGCATTGAAAGAGTTCAAGTATCAAGTCATGAAAAATAGGAGGGGAGGAGCCAGGAGAGGGCTGTCAGAAGAAAGTAGAATGATTAAAGTATTAGCTATCTTGGTGAGTCTGGAAATTGAAGATTAGATGGGATAAAAGAATGGCAGAAGTTGACTAGGTATTCAGCAAACCAATTTATTCTTCCTTCTAGGCCAGAGATGGATTATTTCCCTGTTTTTCTTGTGAATTTATGTCTGAGTTCTGGCCATCAGGCTAAGGTTGGAAGCATTGTGTGTCCAATTCTGGGCCTGATCCATAAAAATTCCCACATGCGATCCTCTCTGCCCTTTCCCTTGTCAACCTTGGAAGCCATATGTTGAAGGCAGTGGAGTCGCAGGATGGGTTAATAAGAAATATTTGAGCTGCATCCTTATATAAAGGTAAAACTTGTACAAGAACTCCCTTCTTTTCCTATAGTTGCACTTGAAAATCTGCTTATATGTCTACGTAAAGCACCTTTGTTCCCATTCCTTCCCATTACAATAGAGGAGCCATGCCCTCTTCCTATCAAAATCCAGCCCCTTCACCTATAGTTGCGTTTTCATTTCTCCCAGCTTCTCAGAAAATGTATATTATAACTTGTGTATGAAAGCTATTGCTTCTTTTAACCTTCCAACAGTGTCAGATGGTTCTAATTAACAAAAGCAAAATAAAACTCTGTCTATCCCCATGATCTCAATCTACTTTCACTTGCCAAAAAAAGAGTCCCCAGTGCTTGGTGTTCTCACTGCCATCTCTAACCTTAACATTATCTAGCTTCCAACTCCATCATACCAACAAACAGCTCCCATAAAGGTCACCAATGACCTCTCTGTAATTAACCCCGAGAATGTTTTCAATCCTTACCTCTCTAACTCTTAGCATCACTCAGCACTGCTGACAACTCCTTCCTTTTCCTCTTGACTTTTGTGACTTGACTTTCCCTTGATTTTCCCTGGATCACCAAGCCATTCCTTCTTTGTCTCTTTTGCAACTTCCTCCTCTCCCACCAGGATCAGAACTCTCAACTCCTCATCCTAGACTCCTCCTCCTTTCCTGCTCTGTACTTACAACCTAGGCCGGCGGTACTCAAACGTGACCACGCCTGGAAAATCACATGGGGAATATTAAGAATCATATTGATTCTGGGGGCATCCCCCTCCAAGAGACTTTTATGTAATTGATTTTGAGAGCAACTCAGTCATTGGGATTTTTAAAAGCCTCCCAGATGATTCTAAAGTGCAGCCGAAGTTTAAAATCACATCTCTTGGTTATGTCATCCCTACCCATGGCTTTTATGACTACCTTGATTCAGATGACTGAACAGTTTCTATCTTCATCCCAGAAAGCCCCTTTGAGTTCCTGGCCTGCAAAGAGTTCACCAATTATTTGGCATTTTCACTTGGGTGCTTCCAAGGAAACTTTCTTACCTTCCCAGGCTCACCTCACACTCTCCCTCGCCCCTTGACCTCCCTCACATTGCTTTCTGCTCTTCATTGTTCTAGGCCCTTTGTACGTGCAGTTCCCTCCACCTGGACTAATCATCCTCTTCTCCTTTATTTAATTACTTCTTACTATTCTTGTAGTTCTTGGTGCTCAGGCCACCACGTCTTCCTTCAGAAACTATCCTCTCAAAGCTCCATTTACCATCCATTTGAAGCACTAATTACAGTAATAATTTTAACTTTGTTTGCATGATTATTCAGTTAATTTTGACTTCCTGATTGGGCTGAAGGTGTGCATGTTTTTTTGTTTCTTTATCACTTTACCTGTTTTGTGGAATATAAGATGTTGACTATGCATCATTATTTTATATATTACTAAGAAAGAAAAAACACTGACAAGTATAACATGGCCATTTATTTTAAAATAAATACAGATTTTAGGTTATTACAAAGTAAAATAAATATGAATGAAGCACAGTATTACTAGAGCATCACAAAATGATTAATTTATAATAGGCACCTAACTATTTAAAAAATGAGGGAAGAAATCTGGGGGGCGAAGCTTCTAGTATATTTGAAAGGCTTATGGAGATCATGGGGAAGAATATTTGAAAGTTGGGGAACCTAGTTCTTGGATGCAAGGATTGCTTAAAGAGAGCTCATAAAGACAGAACTTTTAAAACTGGACTTTAGCTCTGGCTGGTGTGACTCAGTGGAATGAGCACCTGCCTGCAAACCAAATGGTCGCAGGTTTGATTCCCAGTCAGGGCACATGCCTGGATTGTGGGCCAGGTCCCCAGTAGGGGGTGTGTGAGAAGCAACCACACATTGATGTTTCTCTCCCTCTCTTTTCCTCTCTAAAAATAAAATAAATAAAATCTTGTTAAAAATAAATAAAAATGGACTTTACTTTTTAGAGCAGTTTTATGGTCACAGCAAAACTGAGCAGAAAGTACAGGGTTCCTATATGCACCCTTCCCCCACACATGCATAGCCATCCCTATTATCATCTTCTATTAGAGGGGTACAGTTGACACATCAGAATCGCCCCAAGTCCATAGTTTACCTTATGGTTCACTGAGAGAAACTGTCCGTCATTCTACTATCACACCGACTAGCTTTACTATCCTAAAAATCCCTGCACTCTGCCTATTTAATTCTCTCTCCTCCCTAATCCCTGGCAACTGCGGATCTACTTACTGTCTCCATAGTGACATAGTGACTGTACAGTGGTTCAGGAACTCAAATCAATAAAGTCCCACATGTCCCGAAAGTGGCACATTTCCAAATTGACTGGCCAGGACTGACTGATATCCTAAAACAGACCATCTCTGAGCTATGGTTTCTTCTGCTTTTTCACCCCAGACCCCTCTAGCTCAGTTTTCCTAGTAGAAGTGTTCCTGTTTAATGTTATTATCATTTATTTCCTTTTAATTTGAATCTATAACTCAGAAAGAATTGGAAGGAAAGGAGACTTGATGTTGTCTCTGTTTTAAAACAATTAAAATCTCATTTGCAACAAGGTGCAAGCCAAGTAGAAGGCATTTTTTTTTCCACAAGAGAAAAAGCAATTCCACGCTTTCAGGAACTTGGAGAAAAAAATCTGTGAGTTAATATTGTTCATCTGGAATGGAGCAGGGAGGAACTAAGCAGGGTATAGAATGGAGAAATCAGATACTTCTGGGAGAAGTCTTCTGTGTGATTTCATTAGTCTGGTTGAGGTGAATTCCAGAGTTTAGGGCATTCACTATTGAAATGTAAACATAAATGTGAAATACTAGGCCAACTGTGTTTTGGGAGTTATATATATTTTTTTCTTTTTCTTTTAATGATTCATGCTAACACTTTCTACATTAAGGACAGCAAAATGGAAATCATTCCATTTTTTTTTCTAGGATTCTTGGTTAATTTACCACAAGGATAAAGAATGCCCATGTTATTCTCTTTACACAGTAAACAATGCATATTGTGAGCTCTGTGGGTAACAATGAGTGCCTTTTAAATAATCAATTCTGTATTTCTTCCTTTTTCCTCCATCTTCCCTTCCTTTCTCCTTCCTACTTCCTTTCTTCCTCCCATTTCCTCCCTTCCTTCCTTTTTTTTCTTTTGCCTAGAACATTGTGACTTCATGTGCATATTTAATGGATTTCCTTTCAAATATAAAGAGAAGCATGACTTTTGCCCTTTTAGACATTTGAAACTTGCAGAAAAGGCAAAGTGACTGTTAGAGACTTGTGATAGCAGGTAGGAGGGAAGCCTGATTTAAACAGCTCCCAATATGCTTCATTTTACGTCAGTTGTGAATAATTTTGTTTTGTATTTAGTCCTTTCCTGACTATTTGGAGATAAAGAAGTTTGACTTGTCTTTCTTTCCTCCACTAATATTTAGTTATTAATCACACTTAATTTGGGCAGTGGGAGTAGAAAATAAGTCATGGAAATTAAAGTTTCTTTCCTTTTCCTAAAGTATTGTCCTATAATTGTGGCACTGTGCATTGCCAAGTTCTTTGTCAAAAGCTCCATGATGTAGATGTTTGACCCCCATCTGCATCAACCCTGTTGAGCTAGGTTGTACTGTGGGAACCAGGAACCCTAATTCTCAGTGTCTTAAAGCAGCACAGGTAGTTCATTGCTTACAGTCCATACCCATCTTAGAACATGAAGATGAACTTCTTATCATTGACACCCAGGACCAGGCAAGCAGCAACTCCACTCCAACAATGCTTTCATGATAACAGGGGTGGGAAAAGGCCCAAGAGCATGGCCATCCTGTCCACTGACTTTTATTGGTCAAAGGAAGTCATAGGGACAAGTTTGATGTTATTGGGATGGAGAATTATAAACATCCTCGAAAGAGGGGCGAGTACATTTGTGAATAACCATACCATGCTCCATGATACCATACAGTTAAGGAACCTAAAACTCAGAGACAAAGACGCTGGTGCAGGGTCACCAGGGTCATTTGAAGGACAGCTGTGTCTTCTTGTGACCTCACTGTTGGGTATCACCAGCTCCAAATACCTGACCTATATTTACTGCTGCTTCCTCCTCCCTCCTAGAAGATGCAGGGGACATTACCTGGTTCTTGAGTATCACTTACATTTTGTGGCATATAAAACCCTTTCTTTTCAATGTTAAAATTTTATCTTTACTTAGGCTCTCCAAGGCACATAGGTGTCATGTAGTTATTTGGCTTAATGGTGACTACACATGTGACTCTAGAGTTACATAACTGAGCAAACAACTGTCTACTCTAATTCCAGAGAGCCGAAAAGACTGTATGAACACTCTCCCAGCCCTGCTCCTCGATGCCTGAAGCTCCTATAATAGCTATTATTATTACTAGCTCTCATTAATTGAGGTGTTTGTGTATTAGGAATTGTGCTAAGTGCTTTACTTTTACAAACTCACTTAGCCCTACAAAATGAGGAACATTATTGCCCCATTTAACAGACAAGAAGTTCATGGTTCTTTACCAACGTTGGACAGGGAGTGAGGGATTAAATGCTGTTCTATCTGACTGCCAAACCTATGCTTTGACTCCCATGCTTTATTGCTTCCCAAAACAAGGGACAAAAATTTACATTTCAAAATAACGTACAAAATTTCTGGGAGAGGAGCAGTACCTTACTACAGTACAAATGAAGCTCTCTGGGGACATCCCAGTTTTAAAAGGGAAGATTGGGCAAAGGCTAGGAGAAAGGTGCTGTGGGATACAAGCAGGGAATGGGAAGTTCCCTATACTAGTTTCCTAACAAGGTAACTAAGGGCCACAAACCATGTGGCTTACGCAGCAGCTACTTATTATCTTACTGTTCTGGAGGCTGGAAGTCTAAGATCAAAGATGTCTCAGCAGGTTTGGTTCATTTAGAGGGCTGTGAGGAAGAGTCTGTTCCATGCTTCTCTCTGAGCTTCCAACGGCTCAGGCACCTATTTCTTAGCCTCTGGATGTTCTTCTCACTGTGTCTTCTCATATCGTCTCTCTCCATGCATGTCTGTGTCCACATTTCCCCTTTTTATAAAGACACCGCTCATATTGGATTAGGGCCCCACCCTACTCCAGTATGGCGTCATCTGAACTAATCACATCCATAACAATCTTGCTTCCCAATAAGGTCAGGTTCTGAGGTACCGTGGGTTAGGAGTTCAACATTTGAGAGAGAGAGACACAGTTCAACCCATAACAGTCCCTAGTGACCGATCCTCATACCTGTTTATCACTGGAGCAGGTCTCTTCTCCTAGAGCTTCCTAGAAAGGCAGGTAACCCAACCCAGGAGAAACAAGATGCTGCTGATGCCCAGTGGGGTAGACTCTGATCTGTGACAGACATGGGATTGGAAGCAACACAAATCACTGAAGAACCACGTAGTCCAGGCAGCTGTGTGCATCTGAAGAATGACACAGAATTACACAAGCTTCCTCCAACTCCCCCATCCTCCCCGGAGTTCTGCCTCCCTCCCCTGCTCCCCCTCCCTTACTGCCCTCCTGCTTAAAGACACAGCTCATAAACTTCCTGCCTCAGGCTCTGTTTTCTACAGGAACTCAGGGCCAGTGTGCAGGGGAAAATGCACTTTTAATCTAGAACATTTTCCTGTTTCTTAGTCATTTGGGTTTTTTTAAAAGTCCCCACTCCACCCTTCTTGGGCCTGGTATCTCATTCTCAAAATAATCACTTCTACATTTGATTTTGGATAATTCACTGGTTGGAAAATCAGAGACACAACATTTAAGCAACACATTAATACTTAAGAAAGAGCTTTTTTATGTTCTCATTGTATATTTTCTGATGAAATACTCCTGTTGTACTCCTTCACAGTGGCATTATTTTGAAGGTACAGTGAGTAGAAATATAGAACAGAAAAAAATATTTTTAGCTGCTTTGTGCACTTCCATTTCCTCCTCTCAAATTCCTACCAAATACGTAAGAGACTTCAAGACAAATCAGTTAAAGAGAAATGTGGTTGATCTCTTTGCACTCAAAGGATTGCATAGAAAACTGGTATATGCCCCAAAAATTGCAGTTATTCTCTCTGACACTTTAACTTAGTAAAAGTGTGATGTTTGTATTACTTCCATGCCCAGGCACTAGGGACGGGACTCAGCCACTTTGACAGGAGTTTATAAGTGATAGGCAGGATGGTGGGAGGGACTTAAAGGTCACACCTGAAGGGGTTTTAGGCTCTTACTTCACTGTCACATGATACGATCACAGCCAACCACTTCAGTCTCTGGGCCTCAGATTCTTTATTCTGTAAGGCAGGGAGGAGGGGCATACATGGCCTTGAAGTCACTTTGCAGTACTAACATTCTGCAATTTTTGATTCACGTCACGTATGGATATAGTCAAGTCACTGATCTACTGACTGAGGAAGAGCAATCATTTCAGTTTTATGTATAAAAAGATCTCCTGCTCACAACTTTTCTGAGAGTAGATTTGTTAAGATCAGCAGGGAAAGTCTTGTTGTCTGACTTGGTATAATCAGCCAGTTTAGCCAGAGAGGGTCCTCTTCCTGGAGATGAGGTGTGTCTTATTCAATAAAGACTGCAGAGCTGGCTGCTATGACAAGTAACAAATGAGAATCACAGACAGACCTCAGAAGGGTTGTAACAGGAGAAGGCCATTTTGGCCAGGAAGCTTTGCCAGAAGCATGCTGGAGCTAGAAGAAAAATCTTTTTACCCAAGCTGCTTTACCATTGGAGAACATCTGGGTGCTTGGTACCCCGGCCAACAAAGAACATGGCATGGGATATGGACAGGAAAGTTATACACCCTCCCCTGACACACCTGGAGGTCCTCTGAGGATGGAAAAAGAGGCCAAGGCAGCTCTCTGAACCACCTCACCTTTTTTAAAACACACACTAAATTGTTTAGATTGAACTCAACTTAAACCCTTTTAGACACTTATTTAACTCTCTCTTCTCTGCTTGCCATCAGATGAGGCCTGTTAATGGAGACTCAGTTAAATATAGACCAAATAAAGAAATTGCATTTTCTTTGTGCATTTCCTTGTGAGTTATGCTGTATGTTTTATGAGCTCTAAACCTGAGGAATCCCACCATATATAAAAAAGATACAGGTAGTGAATGCTTTGCAAAAAGCAGGTGAATAGCCCTGACCCTGTCCCTATTTGACCCTCAGTGTC
>PVKM010035683.1:0-15091 GCA_004027735.1 Carollia perspicillata | reverse complement strand
GATGCAGCTGGAGAGAAAAGGACTGGGCAGCTATGGGATGTATATATAGGAAGTGGTAGAAACGCGATGCATTTCTACCTTGCCGCCTTGTATTTGTAGAGCATATGCACAGTGTAATAATAAAAACAAGGAATTACAGCTAATGAGAAACAGAATGAGGCACAATGAGGCAAAGGGAGAGTAAGAACAAAAATGTCAGGTGGTGCCAGCATAAGGCTGGTCCACCACACACGCCCCCTGAAGGACCACACACCAGCCAGTCCTTCAGGGCTACTTGAAGGACCCACTTTGGGTACTGATGTGAAGAGGGAAGCACACTCACAACACACGTGTTCAAAGTTTTAAAACAACAAGGAGAAGCAGTTAGGAGTCCAATTCTTTCTGCTAGAGAAAACATTCAGAACCGTCCCTCTTGGGCTATCTTAGACATAGAATTTGCAAGGGACAGCCAAGGAGACAAGTGGCGTGGGTCTGAGGAGGCCAAGCTCTGAAAAGCACTGGCTGTATTGTTTTGGGCAAGGCCACTCGAACTCCTTCAGGCTCCTTTTCTCGTCGCTGTGGTCTTGCACAGCTTGAAGACAGGAATGTGTTCTGAGACACGCGTCACCGTGAGCTTTCCTCATTGCTCCGACATCGTCACTGACACAGACCTATATGCCATAACCTTTCCTGTTACATGACTGGCAGCTCTGGAGGTTTGTTTGCACCAACATCACCACAAACACACGAGTAACTTAGCTTAAATCCTGACAGGTAGCTTTTCTTCTTGTTTAAGCTTTGATCGTCCAGGTATCCACTTTAAAGAGGCATCAGATTCAAGGCTGTCTCCAACAAACACCTCACCAGCCACAATTAGATAAACAGCCAGACTGCCACCCTCTGAGGCCCCTTTGTTTTAGAGATCTTGGTTGTTAGGCTAACTGATCTTTTGGGCTACTTGGTTTGTTCTCTTCCTGCACTTGAAATTAACACTCCTCTGTTTCACATGCACCAATAACGAGTGAGCCTGAGAAACCCTGGGTCCCAGTGAAAGCAGAACCCCAGCCCCCCTGCAGCTGCGTGCTCCCTGTCTACAATCACGACCTCCCTGTGTGCCGCCAGCCTGCCTTCTGTGCTCTAGGGCCTGTAAGTGTTAGACTCCTTATTCTTCAAAGTTTCCCAAAGGTTGTTGCTGAAGGGCATCTTACAACTGTAATAAGAAACACAAGGGTTGGTCCAATTGTAACACTGGTTTTCAAGGGGAATGTTTCTATGGGAAGCTCACCGGTGGCCCAGGTGAGCGCCCCAGGCATTTCTAGCTGATAGCATTGCTATGTATGGGACAACTGCTTTGGGCCAGGGCTATAGCTACAAAGTTACTAGTGTTGGAATATTGTGTCCCTTGCTGACCGAAACGTTGTTATGTAGCACATGACTGTAATCGGGAACAACAGCAGTCACGCCGGAGGGTTGGAGGGTCGTTTTGGGGATTATCTTGCATGGTATAAAGGGAAATCAGCATTGTGCCAATACATAATGGTAACTAAAATTTAGTGACTCCTCATTTTTAATTGTTTCACAATCATGTCTTCATGGATAAAAATAACATGTTTCAGGGTGCATTGATAGATATAAAGTGATAGAATCATCAAGAAATATTTTGCTTAGTAACTGCAATTCTTTTTTTTAAATGTACTTATTTTTTATTGTTTTTCAAGTACAGTTGTCTCCATTTCCCCCCATCCTCTCCCCCACCCCACCCACGTTCCACCTCCCATCCTCAATCCTCCCTCCACCATTGTCTTTGTCCATGCATCCTTTATACATGTTTCTTGACGTCCCTTCCCTTTTCTCATTATCCTCTTCCCACCTTCCCTCTGGTTACCATCAGTCTGTTCTTTATTCCAATGTCTCTGTTTAAATTTTGCTTGTTTGTTTGTTCTGTTGATTAGGTTCCACTTATAGGTGAGATCATATGGTATTTGTCTTCACTGATAGCTTATTTCACTTAACATAATGCTCTTCAGTTCCATCCATGCTGTCGTGAAGGGTAGGAGCTCCTTCTTTCTTCCTGCTGCATAGTATTCCATTGTGTAAATGTACCACAGTTTTTTTTTATCCACTAATTTACTGATGGGCACTTAGACCACTTCCAGCACTTGGCTCTTGTAAATTGTGCTGCTATGAACTTGGGGTGCATAGGTTCTTTTGAATTGGTGTTTCAGTCTTCTTTGGGTATAATCCCAGCAGTGGAATTGCAGGGTCAAAGGTCAGTTCCATGTTTAGTTTTCTAGTAACCGCAATGCTTTTGAGTAGCAGAAGGTTGGGCAACACCACCTGGGTTGGGGAGAAGGTTTTGGGGTGTACAAAAGCAGCTGGTGCAGGGTTGTTTCTCTAAATATGTGACATAGGCATTTGCATAAAAATGACTCCTCACCAAAAAGGTTTGCAAAATTCTACGTTAGTTAATTGAAGAGTTTTATTTACTGCAGGGATTCTCAGAGGTTTTTGTGCACTGTGTGTGTCCTGAATCTCTAGTGGGGGACATGATACGCACGATTTTCTAAATGTGGTTGGCTGGAGATTTTACTGGGTATCTGGTGGAATTTATGTCCCAAAAGATGCGTTTAAGAAATGCTGATTGAGGGAGGTGACAGAATTGCACTGCCTCCAGGCAACTAACTGGTCATAAATATTGTTTCTATCGGATTCCAGTTAAACATGTTATTTATTTCTCCGCCTAGTTGGAAGAAGTGATAGACATTGTATCGTAAATATTAAAGAGACTAAGGAAAATGTGTCACTGACTAATCTGCATCTTTTAAAACCAACAACGTGGTTTGGGTTAGATATAGAAATTCCTTTTATTTTTCTTACCCTGAGTGTTGGTTTTTGGAATTTGGGGGGAGTGTTACAGAATTCTGAGGTATCATTTCTGCTGAGTTCTCCACATGGCTTATAAATATCTATATAAGTTGATACCATCTATATGCACGTATATGCATATACATGTTAGTTGTATGAAAGTCCCAAGTTCTTGAGTATACACATGAAAAAGGTGAAAGAGAAACATTCCTTTTTCATTGGGTCTTAGAATTTCTCTGTCCATTTCTTTCATTGACTACTACATAAATGTGTAGTTAAAATAGGTATCGAATTATGTATATACACACATACACATACATATACATACATATATATATATATAAAACAACTGGTTTTTGGACTTTAAAATAGCTCCTGTAGATTTTTCCTTGTCTTTATCTCTTTGTTTCTTTGGGTTGTGAATACAAAAAGAACCAGTGTAACTATAAAACAGGATTTCATTAAGATAGGTTTCACAGGGTTCTTGAATTAAATAGAGTTCTCAGGATTCTCTTATAGGAAGCAGAAGCTACTGGCAGATCTTAGGTCAGCAAGAGGTACAAAGCAGCAAGGCTTCAGGTCAGTTTTGCAGTGAGGGACATGATGAAGTAGCCTTTGTTATGATGCTTGTGCGTCCTTTTATTCACTGAGAGTCATGATTTAAAATAAACACAGCTATCAATTATAAACTGATACCCATCAAAGTCACACTTAAGTTTTTCTTTTAATCTGTTTGTGAGAATGCTGTTTTTTTTGTAAACCATCAGGAGGTTTACAAGCTTGCATGTTCTCTGAACGTGTCAAGTCTTCTCTACACAAGAGAGTATTCAGCCCAGGGAGGTAAGACTCTTATCCCTTCCTGGCCTAATGAGTCTTCTGAGAAGTACAGAATGTTTACACGCAGGCTTCTGAGTTCGTGCTTTGGGTCAGTAATGCATTTACATTTTACCTGCTAATTTCACCTGGTCCAAACATCAGGAGGGTTTGTCCTCCCTGATGCTGTTTGTGACCAATCACCTTTTCTGCTTCCCCGGTGTTTCTTGGAAACTCACTGCCTGTCAGCCCCGATAAGGTTTAAGCAAAGCAATGACTTGTGTGCCCGTTTGCCGTGTCTGAAGAGGGGCATGGTCCGCTATGGTCACCACTCACTAGGGAAAGGGACGGCTTTTGTGCGTGCCAGCTAACTGGTGTCGAATCACATCACCTCGCATTGCAGACAGGCACAGATCAGAATGCCAAAGGGTCGTACCAGTCGGCCCCACTGGGGCCCAGCTGGCATTTCCAAATTGCCTCAAGTCAGCATTTAGGAATCATCCCCTCACTCCAGAACCACAACAAATTTTGCTTCAAATCACATTACTCTTCAGGCCAAACAAATTTCAGGGACTCGTAACTAAGCCCATATAATTAGTGTAGATGTCCAGGCTGCCTTCCTCTTTCCTGTAATCAGTGGTAAGAAAAACTGTGCTGAATGTAGAGCTTAGAAGGTAAACTGTGGCTACGGAATAGCTCTGGTCCCACCGAGTCCTTTTCCACTGGCCGTTATTTTTTGTTAGCTCCCTTGATCCTGAGGCTCTTAAACTACACGTGTCTTAAACTTACAGGTAAAGAAGATGAACAATTCACTCTGAAAGCAACCTCTTCATTTCAGAGAGTCCCTTACAGAGCCCTGTGAAATTTCCACTTAGAACTCTTAGGAATGATTTCTTATTGAACAGGGCTGAAAAAGAAGAGAAAAGGTGGCCTCCAAGAGGTAAGGGAGTTCCACTCAAATTCATTCCAGGACCCTTTACTACTGCTCATTTCTGCCAGAAACACACTTCTTCCAGCTTTCTTGGATCCTTCTCATTCTGCGTGTCTCTGTTCAAAAGTACCCTTAGCGTCTCCTCCTAATCTAACATCCCCCTCTCTTATCCTCTGCCACGGCATTATGTTTTGTTACTTCATAGCACCTGTCCCAATCTTTAATTAGTTTTGTTCATTAATTGTTCTAACTGCATACGATCTGTGCCCTCCACTGGAACGCAAATTCCCGAGGGGGGTCAGAGATTTTGCCTATATTTTTCACCACCAGTTTATCACTGCAAGCACACAGTAGGTGCTCAATCAGTATGTAGGTAGAGGAGAAGAAAGGAGTAAAAGAGGAAAGGGCAAGGAGAAAAGGAGGAAGGCAGAGAGGGAGGAAGGAAGGGAGGGATACAGAGATAAGGAAGAAATTAGGAAAAAAGAGAAATGAACTTTAGCATGTGTGTTTTTGCTTTAGTGCCTGGTGTATTTCAAGGTTCTCTAGAGAAACAACCAATAGAATGAAAATGAAGATATATAAAAAATTTCCTATAGGAATTGGCTCATGAGACTAGAGAGGCTGAGAAGTGCCCCATCCGATGTACATAAACTGGAGATTCAGGGACACCAGTAGTGTAGTTCAGCCCAAGTCCAAATGCCTGAGAACCAGGGGGCTGCTGGTGGTGTAAGTCCCAGAGGCCAAAGGTCCATGAACCAGGAGGAACATTGTCTGTGGGTGGGAGAAGTTGGATGTCCCCACTCAAGCAAAACAGCAAATTTGCCTGTCCCCTGACTTTTTATTCCATGCAGGCTCTCAGAGTGGCTGATGCCGCCCAAGTCGGTGATGGGGATCTTGACTCAGTCTACCAAAGCAAATGCTAATCCTTCCTGAAATACCCTCGCAGACACACCCAGAAGCAGAGTTTTACCACCTGTCCTTTTATCCCTTAGCTCAGTCAGGTAGACACATCAAGGCGATCATCATACCTCCTGCGCTTCCGCTGTGGACACAACTGCCTGCTGTCCTGGGCCTGAGGGCTCTGCCTTAATCTGGGTTCCAGTTATGGGATCAACTGAAGTTGCTATTCCTTTTGACTGTTCATGCATTTGCCATATTTTCTATATAACAGGGAAGGAGTGTCAGCTGAAGGACTCAGGGATGAGTGTCCAAAGGTGATGTTTGCAGCGAGTCCATGGTTTCTGAAGTGGGGGGCGTGGGGGAGGGGAGCAGAGAAAAGAGCAGCCTGCTTACCCCAAGCGGCAAATTCTAACTTTTGTTCTAATTTCACTGTCGACATTCAGCGTGCCGCATGGCCTCCTGTGTCAGGTTGGTTGCTGGTTTAAATACAGCTTAATTAATTTAGCCAGAGATTTACCAGAAGAAAAATGAAAGAGAACTAAGCCAAGGTTTAACTTTAATTCAAAAAGAATTACCCGATTTCTTCTAAGGAAAAGCTCCTTAAGCTTCACAGATGCATTGGCACCTTTTTTTCCCCCTTTTCCCCTGAGACACCTTAATACATGGTTACTTCCACGTGACTTTTAGAAGCTGCTGTTCCTTCAATATGAGCCTAAGAAGTTTTTGTTTCATTTCATTTTATTTCTCTACCTGCTGTGGAGATAGGAATTAAGTGCTTCTTGGGAATACTAAACCCCCTTCTCTGATAAAGTATTCCTTTAAGGATGATGCAATGTAATATGTGTTCTCTGGAAGGCATCAACCCAGTTTATGCTCTGGACTTACTTTGTAGTTTGTGTCATATGAGACTCATGTCAGGAACTTGTTAAATTGTAGACCGCGGGCTCCCACCCCAGGGATTCTGATCTAGTTTTTAAGAAATGAAGCCCAGAAATTTTTATTTTTCAATATCCCAGATCACCATGACATGCTGTATTTTTATAAACACTGCTCTGAGGGATTGATTAAAAAAAAAAAGAAGAAACACTAGGACCCAAACTCTATTGTGTCTAAATATAATAAAGAGATCACCTAAATTACCTTTTGAACGGTTCCAAATCAGTCAACCTCTTCTCAACCACTGGATCTTCTCCTTTTTCTACTTATGACCCTACAGCATCTCTCTTAATCTTTCAAGATCCTTTTCAAGTATCTTTGCTGAGCATTGATGATTCTTCATGAGCCAGAACAATGCTTGGAAAGAGCCTGTTGAAAAGGTAGGCCACGGAGCCCCGTTGACCAGATTTTCTGGATGCAGCCAGGAATCTATCTACCCCTTAGTAAATTCCCTGAGTGATTTTGATGTCTGTCAAAATAGGAGACCTTCTGATTGAGATTTTCCTCTGGCATATTTCCCATCATTGATTGTATGCATTCTGTGTAGAAACCACTCCAAAATCCTAAAGTTTCCTCAATAGTTCAGGCTGTTCCACGTGTTCTGAAATGCCCCACCAAGTCTCCCATCCAGGTCCCTCATAGGCCCCACATCCTTCAAGGAGTCTCTCTTGTCTCCCTAGTTTGAGAGCTGTACATCTGTTCTGTGCTCTGATAGCATCCTATACACATGTTGAGCTACAGCTTATCTTACTGGATAGATATTGTCAATTCTGAATTCCTTGAGACCTGAGAGCATGCATATCTCCTTTAATGGACTCTATATCACCTGTGATCAACACAGGACTCATATGCATATTCGTGTCTCTGATCTAATGACTGTTGAATAAATGAGCTAGAATAAAGCAAAACAGTAGTGGGCAAATAGCTACACTTAGAAAGGTGTGTGGGTTTTTACATAAGGCTTCAAAGTATTCTTGATTGGAAAAGTTTGTATAGCATAGAGTTAACCTGGGGTTATTGCCTGGAGGGGAGGCATAGGAAGCCTTGCCTTGACCAAAGAATATGGTGAGAAGAAAAAAAAAGGGATATAATCAATGGGAAGAAGGTTGAGGAGCATTGCATGTGGGTACTCCAAGAAGAGCTGAGTTTGAATAAGGTAAAGAGGACAGAATGTGAATCAGAGTCAGAGGTCTAGAGAGAGATTTTATTTAGACTACAGAGGCTGAGGACGCTGGTTTGCCTTAGGGTTCTTAGTTTTAGCTCTGAAAATGTCATCTAAAGATTAGCCTTATCCATGCGGCCTTCCTTCCCAGATGCTTCACGTGAACCGTATGAGTCGCTGCCCCCTGGACAGAAATCAGTGACAATGATCTATCATCCTATAAATCCTTCCTTTTCCTCTTGCTCACCTTGAGATAACTCAGCTCCATGATTTATAGCCTGTTTTTTTTCTGTAGAATGTCAAGACAGATGTCAGACTATGAGGATTTTAGTTTGTTTATTCTGTAAAGAAAGCAAATATCTTGATCTAGAAGAATGAGAGGGAGATGGAGAGAAAGGAAGATGGGGAAGCAAGGATAAAACAATGAGTAAGAGGGAAGTTTAACAGATTCTTTGGTGCTATTTATTTCAAACATTTTTTCTTTGAAAAAATGGATTAGGAATGGATGCCTCCTATTCACTTTTCCTTCAGAAACCTGAGATTTTCAGATGAGAAGTTTTAAGATGGAAAGTTGAAATTTTGAAGACAAGAAAAGTGTATATTAAAGGCAGTAGGGTAAATTAAGAAGCAAATCCAAAACTTGAAGGTGGATCGTTTTACATTTTTTCTGATTGTTTTTGGAAACCACGAGTGCCATTTGGCTGTGAGCTGATGGAAAATGCTCGGTCTCTTCTGCCAGCCCCTCCGGTGCCTTCGTATCACTATTTCTCTTGTCCACAGGAACCCACTGCCATTATCTCTCCCTCAGTGCTCTTCCTCCGCGCCAGCCCCAGACCACCTACACACCATGCCATTGCAGGCGGCGCTGAGGCTGAGCCCTAACCACAGCCTCAGTTTTAGTGTAGGTCTAATGAAATTGAGTTTCTGTGGATCAAAAAATATTAAAGTTCATAATTTCAGAAGATGAAGATAAAAAGCAAGATATCAATAACTTTAATCAAATGACTCTTGAAATTATTCAATGTTTGAAGACCACATGGCTTGGAGAGTAGACTTACCGCAAATAATGGGTGAATAGTATTCCTTCTTCATCCTTTCATATCTTGGTTGTATTCTGTCATCCTTCTATTAATGAAGGTCAGAAACCTGGAAATCAGTTTGGGCGTTCTTTCAACCTATCTAAATTGTGATTCAGTTTTGTCCCCTTTAGCATCATAAAATGCATTTTGTAAACTTACCTTATACTTCCATTTCTAGCATGTACCTAATTTAGAGTAAAAATTTCAGCATCTCTGGAGAAGTATACTCTGACCAATACATATTCAGAGTTGCACTTTTGCTCAAAGAATGTGATGACGAAACCCACCAGGAATGGGTTCAGAATACAGTGAGCCTGGCAGGTCCCATTTGTCATGATGAGTAAAGTGCTGTAAACAGGGCACAGACATTCCACTCAAAAGCTAACTTTGGCTTCTGACCCTCTGACTGCAAACAGCCGAGAGAAGCCCATAGTCACAGTGAAGGGGACAGCAGGAGATGTGGGAACTGTGCCCCTGTCTGCCCTTCTCCTGGCAATTCTTGCGATTCATATCTCTCTCCTGACCCTGTCAATTTATTCTTTGCATTCAGAGAGGATGGGAAAAACCCTTTTCTCCCATTAATAAGGGAAATTGTAGATGATGAAAATGAGTTGGTTCTAGGCAGATACCTACCTACTCCGTGTGTGGAAGTGATGTAAAACCCACTCACAGATCACACAGGGGTGCTGAGCCTAACCATGATGCATGGGGTTAAAGAGCCAGTTATAAGAACAGAAATAAGTATGTTTTCTACTAAGAACTAACCATGCAAGGAGTGGGTATATTTGGGGACCAGAACAAATGAGTAGTTCCAGAGGTAAACAGCCAATTGATTCACTTTTTGAAATAATAAAATATTAACAACTCCATTACCAGTTTTGAAAACATCATAAGCAATAAAAATACTCATTTATTAAAAAGATAAATATATTTTTCTCACGTATGACCAGTTGAAGAAAAAGAAGGCCCTGAATCAGAAACAACCTTGAAATGTATCACAGTTTTAAGTAACAGAGGTGAGATGATATCCAGTGTCTGATACTGGTCTGTTGCCGGTTTCCTGGGGTGGGGGTGGCGGGGGGAAGCAAAAACCAACAAAGTAAAAATTAGTGAAATATTATAAAAATGTATTTTGAACATATTTTGACTTTTCCCTAAATTAAAAATGTCTACAAACATTTAACTATTTTTTCGTAATTTCAAAGTAAAAAAGCAAAATATTTTTGCATTCTCTAAAGATTTCCAAAGCGTCCACTACTGTGGACACATGGTTTCCTTTTACTAAGGAAGCCATCTCTTCATTTAGAATTGTTAGAACCTTAGTACTGATTCCTTAATAGCATCCACGGGCACGCATGGTTTCATGTAAGTAGTCATTGTCCAAATGAGAACTTGAAGGAGTTCATTGTTTGTATCTGGCTTGTGAAGCGAGGGCACCGGTGGTGCTGTGGTCGGTTAGGAGTTCTCTACCATTATCCAACTCAGATTTTTTCAAATTCCTTCTATAATGAGGTACAAACCACACTGGTTTGCAGCTAATGCTTCATAAAAAATCTCTTTATTTTGCAGCAGTTTGGAATTTTTGAATCTATTTTCTTTCAGGGAAAATAGTTTTGGAAACTCATTTCTGAGCTTAGAGGGAAACACTTGGGGATTTTGCTTTATAAGATTCCAGGGCTGGGGAAGCCTGGCACTGCCTTCGCAATGGCGGGCCTTTCCTGAGGCTTCAGTTCAAGGAAGTGGCTGTGCATCTGAGGAAGACATTAGACAAAGTCTTTAAAATATCGTAGCATGCATATCACTCATTATATATCGGTCCCCTTCTGCCTGTCACCAAAGTAACCCAAAGTGTGAGCCCCTCCCATCTGATCTTATGTTACTCCCCCCACAGGGACGTGTTTCAATTCACTGTCATTAACATGTTGGGGTCACCGCCCACTCTCTTCTGTCTCTCTGTGGATTCAATGTCTGTGCCTTTAATTCTCCATCGACAATTCCCCAAGCTAAATCAAGTCAGTGGTGACTGCCATCTCACATCACAGAAATGTTTAATATATAATTATTGTCCTATAATAGTGAGTTTAAGTGTCCCTAAATTTATCATTGGAAACTCCAGACTAGGGGCCAAGTCAAAGAGATCTCCACATTTCCCAAAGAGTCAGGTGTGTGTTAGGCAGATACTGAAACAACCAGGAACTCTGTAAAGGCTTTGTATTATAGTGTATGCATGCGTGGAGCATAACCTGCTCTGCCATTGGAGACACTGCCACCTTTGAGGGACAGCTAGACACATCACAGGGAACACTTGCCAGGAGTAAGAACTGAATTACATTACACTGTTGGGTGTAGTGGTGAGACATAGAATGATCGTTAGAAAGCACTGCAATGTGTGATTTTGTATGTGCACACACAGTAAGTATACATTGTTTAGCACTGCAGGTAGTTTGCGTTGCGTCTTTTTTCCATTGTGTGATTTGCTCTCGAGGAACCCTGAGGGACAAAATGATACCACTAACTTGCTAACATTACTGTGATTTATGTTGCCATGCACAGAGTGGGAACAACCTTCAGAGTGCAGAAACTGGCCAGAGCTATAACCCGAAGGCAATGCCTTGCAAATGGCATCTCTTCTCCCTCACCACAGAAGTGCTCCCTTCCCTGCCTGAGGCTTTTTCTCCATTCACTACCACTTCACCCAATGAGGAGCTGAGTGGCTGGGTTACCCTTCAAAAGTCCCTATTTATCATTTTAAGATGTTGCCTGTGTGAACAATCACAATAAATATCTTTAATAATTATTTGCATCTAATTAACATAAAATTATGCCATTAAAACTAAATTAAATGTCTAGCCCAAGATCTTAATGGAGCTTATTACCCCCCAAATGCAAAATCCCCTTTCAATTAGAAATTTTTGCAGCAATAATTGTGACAATAATTGCAACAACCCACTGACATTTCTCTGAGCATCCTGAGCGCGTCTCTCATCTTGGCACAGTAGAATATCTTTGTGTTGGCAGGACAGTAGTGAAGTGGGTTGTAGTTAACACTGATTAATTCATGTTTTGTCTCTTCACAATCCAATGAAACAAAATTAAACCTGTCCTTTGTTCATTAGGTTGATATTTTCCAAATGAGACACCTAATGGAGACTTTGTAAAGGGCATGTCAACCCTATGTAGTTAGTTTGCCATGTTTTCAAGCTTTCCAAGGGGAAAACCCTGATATCATGCTAATACTAATGATAATGATTATGGAACAAAACATGTATTATTATAGAGTGGCTAAAGATTGTACAAAACCTATTTCTAGCTATGAATTTATAACCAGGTAGCAGTTTCACCTTAGAACTAATGTTTGAGGAATAAAATGAAAAAGCCTTAAACTTCTTTCAGTCCTCCTTGTTTATATAACACAAGAAGGCTTATATCGCTGCCAAAAATAATTTGGAAAAAGCAATAATTATCCAAGTGATTTAAAAAGTTGGCTTTTATGTTGAAAATCTAATAAATTATCCTTTTGGACATAATGAAGGTGAAATTTTCCTTTTGTTTGCTCAATTTTTATTTCCATTTATATTTGCTTGTTTACTTGGTTAAAGATGCACTTTCTTGAAAATAATGATAATTAAGTTGCTTAATTTCAGATATTTACACATTAGGCCCTGAAAAATACAGTCAAAAGAAAAGTTAAAATTTTTTTCTTCCCTGGTTTATTTTCACCAAGCATAATTGCATACATATTTTGGAAACTACTTTGTGATATTGGTCAAGTCACTTTTCACAATGATTTTGTTTTTTGTTTCTTAAAATATGACTGTGCTGATCCATCTGACCACTCAAGGCTAAATATTCAAAATCATATGATTTAAAATTTAGCCAAATAATGAGCAGCCCAAAGCTTATTTGGAGGAAAATTCATAGTCATATAATTTTAGCACTTATTACAAAAAGAATAATAGCTAACACACATATCACTTCTATGTACTATGCATTGATGTAAATATTTCACAGACAAAATATCCATTAGAAAAGGAGACTGTACTTGCCTTCTTGCCTGACCTGGAACCCCAGTCACCATGCCGAGGGAGTGAGTGAAAAAGATAATAAGGCAATGACGGGCTAGCATCCAAAATCACGAGGAAATACTCAACACCAACCGAACCTTGTGCATTTCAACGCCTTGGCCCTGGAAAACTACAAAACAGTGATACAAAACAGTCGGTGCAACCCAAAGGCTTACACTAGAGTAGGAGTGTATAAGCACTGACTATCTTCTAGGGATATAAATGTGTACGACTCATACTGTGTAGAGAACTGAGAATATTACTTAGACATTGCCTACTCCCTCCCGCCCAGCAAAATGAGTTTTCTCTGATGAGTCTCCTAATGTTTTACTGTAAGGACATTACTCTCTTCTCATGAGTAAAGTAGAAAATGGCTACATTATTTTTACTTGCTCTCTTTCCCTAGTCTCTCAAATCCCACCAATCAATAAGAGCTTTTGTTTATATAGAAACTAACTTTGTAGTTCATTTTCATACAACTTCTATCCCGTTTTGGTCCCCAAACTCCCTATATAGGAAGTTAATATTGCTATGATCACTTAATTGCTGATTAAAACACACAAAAAGTCAGTCTCTAAAATGTGAAGTGATTTGTGTCATATCACATGTGATAGTATTAGATCAGAAACTTGGGTTCTGGCGGCAAACTTCTCATACATGGCCCAGGCAGATTTTTATACCTCTCATTTCTCCCATCTTCTAGCCTGTCACACCAAGTTTTCCCAGGACTCTGTTGAAAACCTCAGGGATGCTACACACAGGAAAGTGTATGGAGCTGAAACCAGAAAAGACACTTGGCACTCATACTGCCTGTCACTACCAAACCCAATGAGCAATGACAGCAATTGAATCTTTATGGGCACTTTATTCAGATGGCCAGTGATCTGAGAAGATGGCGGGTTCATATCCTAAAAGACCATCTTGTCTTTTCTTTCCATGCCAATGTTTTATACCAGGGAAATAACAAGGTGCGGTGAGGGCTTTGAGATTCAAGGAGGATTAGGAGAAATAAGCGGAAACATTCCTGTCCTGGGCAGTTAGCTGTTCCCAGGGGAGGGTGGTCCTCTGTCTCTCCCTGGAACACAAAGGCCCGGATGCCTCCAGTTGTCCCCAGGGTGTAATCTCTAGCAGTGCCCCAGGAGGTCAGCTGTTTTCTCAGGAGCCAAAATGGGCCTTATCTGTAGTTTCTGAAACAAAAGCTTTATCATATACATTACTTGCTAGGCTTATCACTTTTTACCTTAAACTAAAATTTTCCAACTCTTGAGTCTCCCATCAGAGCCATGGGTCATTCAAAACAAAAATAAAACTAAACTTTTATTTAAAAAACTGAATGCTTAAAAATATTAAATATGTTTTCTTATTTTTTCTCATTTATTTGGTGTTCTCATTTTATTAGTGCTCAGAGTACATGCTTAAACTTTCTATGAAATAACATGTTAAATATATCACTCTATGTGCTCTCCCTTTGGGGCTGGAGACTGATCTCATATACATATATACTACGTATGATATATATGACATATAAATATACGATTATATGTGTAAGAACAGGTTCCACACATGTGCACACCCTTCTCTCTCAGCTTCTGTCTCTGTCTCTCTTTGCTTCTCTCCCTCTCTCTGTCACACACAAACACACACACATGGAAAATGCAATTGATCCAGTCGGTTTAATTCAAAACCTCCGATGGCATTCTTAAAAACAACAAAATTTTTTTTATTATCACTTGTCATATATGTGAAGAAAAAGTCCTAGAAGCCTGAGGCAGCTGGACTTTCCCAAACAAAAAGCTCCCTTCCAGGTTGTTCTAATTCAATATTTACACCAAAGGATTGGAAGGCTTTTCGTTGTATTTAAAGATAGCAAAGGTTTGGAGATTTCAGTTTCAGTTGCTGCATCAACATGCTGCAGTGTATTTCCAGGAGAAGAGAATAACCAGTTCCAAAGCCGAGCAGCAGTCCCCTGATTGCCTCGGGAGACCGTGCTGTTCTGAACACCCTGACGGACGGGTGAGACAAGCCAGGCACGGAAAGGAACGAGAGTCCAGGTACGGACACAAGATTTTAACAAAATGAAAATAGCAGTAGGGAGCAGTAAGGAAGATATAGTGCCAAATTTTAATTATTTAGACTATTTTAGTAGTATGAGTTCAGAGAAAGAATGACTAAAGATTATAACAATCAAGGAAGACTTCCAGAAGGTCTTCTGTAAGGGCAGCTGTGTACACTGCTGTCTCTACACAGTACACTGCCATTGCAACCGATTAGACATTTTTAAGTATTGTGCAAAATACTGTGCAACCTAGATTCGATCATAATCATTGCAGAGTCGGTATTACCTAACCCTGTAAAGCAAACA
>PVKM010035682.1:0-15084 GCA_004027735.1 Carollia perspicillata | reverse complement strand
TGTTCGTGATTTCCTAAAGAGACTCGACTTTTGTCTGCATTGTAAATAACTCATTTCTTATTCAGCCAAATTTGGGTGCCTGCCATGTGCCAGGCGTCCTGGGAGGCATTGAGGACCCAGCGGTGAGACAGATGGGGCCTCCGCTGGTCGTGGGGTGCAGGGAGGCGGGGAACACGCGGAGAGACAAACCTAAACTCCAGCGGTGGGGAATGCACAGGAGGCGATAAACAGCATGGAAGGGGAGCTCAGCTCGAAGCCCTGCGGTCAAGAAATGCCTCGCAGAAGAGGTGACAAGTCCGTGGGTGACCTGAGGATGCAAAGGAGCCAACCACCTGAAGGGGTACCTACCTGGGCAAGGGAACTGTGACGGGCTGAGTTGAGACCCCAGATTCATGTGTTGAAGGGAAAGGCCTTTAAAGGGAGAATTAAGTTAAAATGAGGCCTTTAGGGTGGGCCCTAAACCCATCTGACCAGTGTCCTTACAAGAAGAGGGAACTTGGACACACAAAACTAAGGATGTGCAATCACAAGGAAAGACCACATACAACAGACCATGTGAGGACTCGGCAAAAAGCGGCCATCAGCAGGCCAAGGACAGAGGTCTCAGAAGAAAGCAAACGTGCCATCATCTTGATCTGGGACTTCCAGCCTCCAGAACTGTGAGAAAACAGATTTATGTTGTTTGGGCCACGTAGTCAGGGGTACTTTGTTATGGCAGCCTGAGCGAACTAATACAGGGACAAGAAGGGTAAAGGCGCCAGCCAGCCCCTGGCGCAGCCTGGCATATCCCAGGAACGTAGGATGGGCCCACGTCCTCCCAACTGGTCAGAAAACCAGGGGCCAGAGCATTAGGAGGGACAGCAGATTTGCAGGAAATGAGATTTCTTCTTTTTCCCGATCACATAAGACCCATGAGACCAAAGCAAAGAGTGTGAATTCCAGTGTGGTAGGAAGTTAGGAAAGAACTTTAAACAAAGGAGAGAAATGATATTTATAGAGCGTTTTAAATAAACTTTTTAATTTGCAATAATCTTAAATGTACACTAAAGTTGCAAAGATAATTCAGAGAGTTCTCCTATACCCTTTACCCTCCCTATACAGCTTCCCCCAGTGCTAACAGTTACATCACCGTCAGATATTTTTCAGAGCTGTAGACTTTGTTCAGACTTCACCTGTTTCTCGGTTCCGGAATCCAGTTTAGAAAACCGTGTTGCGTTGGGTGACTGATGTTTTTATACGTTTGCTAGGGCCATTCTGTGGAGAATCACTGACAGGGCAGCAACAGTGGAAGCAGGGAGTCCCGTCGGCAGCTGATTGTGGTGATCCGCACCCCGGACGATGGTGCTTGGCTGGAGAGATGCCGGCGCCTAAAGAGAGGAGGGATGACAGTTTATTTTGGCAGCTGACTTTCTGTTGGGACTGATGCATGAGGAGGGAGCAAAATAAGGAAGACATCAGGATTTCCAGCTTCGTCTGTGGAGCCTGGATAGGGTGGTGTGCTGTTGCCGTAGTGGGGGACAGTGGAGGGGGCAGGTTCGGAGGGGACAACAAGAGCTCCTTCTGAGACACAGTCAGTTTGAGGTACCGGTGAGACTTCCTAGTGGAAATGGCAGGTGAGTAGTTGGATATACGAATCTGGAGTTTAAGGAGAGGTGAACAGGTTGTGAATGAGAGTTGAAAGAAAGTAAGTGGTTATCTGGGGAGAGGAGTGACAGAAAAAAGAAAGTTCTGGATGCTCTAGGATAGAGCACACCCAGGTCCTGAGAAGGACCATCCCACAACTTTCAAGTTTAGCTTTTTTGTTTTTTAAGTTTTTTAAAATTTTTTCTTTATTTATTTTTAGACAGAGGGAGAAAAACATCACTGTGTGGTTGCCGCTCATTCACCCCCTACTGGGGACCTGGCCTGCAACCCAGGCATGTGCCCTGACTGGGAATCGAACTGGCGACCCTTTGGTTCTCAGGCTGGCTCTCAATCCACTGAGCCACACCAGCCAGGGCTCAAGTCCAGCTTCTGATTATTATCTCTTCTCCTTGATTAAGACTCATTTTCAATCTCTGAGTTGCACTTGATTTTAGGGAATTAGACTCTCTCATTTAGTTGACTACAAAGTTCTACCTTACAAGTCTGATGACTTCCCCTGAGGAGGTGCTTCCTTTGTATGAATTAAGTAAACATTTCGATGCGTTCACTTGGCTTAACTTATGTTGCCTTGGAGAAATGGCCGGGAAAGTTCTTCTGACCACAATAGCTTCCGCTGAAGTTACGAGCTGACAAAGAGAGAATTCTATCATCTAAGGAGAGCTGTGTTTATTGAGGATTTCTAATCATCGCCATCTCGAAGTTTGTTTCTGACTAGTATTAGTGTTTTTATTTTTTAATCCCATGAGGACAACATATATGGAAGTGGGATAAAATAATTCATTTATACATTTCGAAATGTTCAAAAGTTAATTTGTAAAGCAGAGGTGCCAGGGAGAAAGAACCGAAGGATCCATATTTATTAGGCGTCTGATGCTGATTATCTTTTCCTTAAATGGCTTCTAATCGAGGATTATAGGAAGAAGAAAGCATTTGCTCTATTTTTAGACAAGATCTCTGATGTCTTCAACTTTCATGGTTCTGTTTTTCACCTTAGATTATTATAACCAGCCACCTACAAAATCTGCAGTTTTCTCTCATAAATCAAGACGTGCCGAAAAGAAGGGTGCCCGAGACGCCCCCATTCGCAGTTTTGAAGGGTTATTCCCTGTTGGTCCCTGAAGTGGGGAGTCAGCGGCCTTCTCAGTCCATGTCCGACAGTGTCATTTTGAGGACACTGGAAAAGAGATCACGTTTGATTCCTTGAGAGGTTGATTTTGCTGTGGGTGGTTCAGTTTGTGATGTGAGAGCTGCATATTAAAAAAGACAAAACCGTTGGCAAAATGAGCGTCTGTCCAGCCTGAGGACTAGCCTTCTCCTTGGATACAGTCACAAGGCAGGTTATCACTGCATTCAGAGAAGCTAGAACTTATTGCTAGTAACAATCACAATTAGTAGATAGAGCGTAAAGAAGTATTTGCTCTCTGTCCAAGCCAGGTTCACCAGTGCTGTGGGGAATCTAAGCACGGCCTGCCTGTGCTGACCGTTAGGCAAAGACTTGACCAAACTGCTCAAAAGCAGCATGATCAAAGGGACCAGGCTGAATCCTGGGCAGGAAACAGAGGTCAGAGCCAGAAAAGCAGTACCAAGTATCAAGTTCTGGGCGACCCTTTTGCGGCTGCTGTAGTCCTGGTCGACTCAAGCGAGAGTCATCTGAGGACGCGGACACCATCAAGTGAAACCATCAAGTGAAACGGTTGGGGAACAGGAGTTCACCCTGCCTCCGGGTACACCCCGGCTTTATGTAGTAACTATAAGGAGTGGAACAACCTAGTGGGGGTACCATCGAGGAAGCCAGTGTTGCATCACCAATAATGGGACGCACTGACATAACATGCCTTTGTTGTGACATATTGACACAATATCACCTGTGCATTATCTTTGCCAGAAGGTTTAGTCAGAATTCAAAATGGAGGGAACAGTCGAACAAATCCAAATTGAGGAATGTGCTACAAAATAACTAGCCGAAGCTCTTCAAAAAAGAGCAGGTCATTCAAGACCAAGAACAAAAACCTGGGGAACTGCCCCAGGTTAAAGGAGACTAATGTAATTCAACAATTAACTCTAATGCCTAACTAGTCCTTGATTAGATTGTGGATTAAGGGGGTTGGGGGGAGACGGTGCAGGGAGTGAGAAGCGATGTTGTCGGGACAGTGGGGGAGATTTGAATGCGGGTCATGCATGTGTCAGGTGATGTATGATACGTAGTGTTGAGTCAGCGTTAAATTTCTTGCCTGAGATCGTTACATGGTGAAGGTGTAGGAGAATGTCCCTGAGGACACGGCTCACATATTCAGGAATGAAGTAACATACTTCCTCTCACGTGGTTCAGCAAAACATGTTTATTTATATGTGCATTTTTTTCTTAAAAAGTCTTATAAAAATTAAGGAACTCTTCACATGTTGCGAAGAGACGTTAGGTAACTTACTCAAGGTTACACAAGTCTTGTTTTTCTTTTTCTGCAGCCATGAAGCCTAGGTTTTTGGTCTTCTCTCTCTTTGGGGTGATATCCTGATTTCAGTAATGAAACAGGTTCCAAATAGCCTGGTAGTAACTATTGTCAGCATCATCGTTGCTTCTATTCATCCAAAAGATTGTTATGAAGAGGAAATTTTTTAATTGCAGAAACCCTAGGTTCTCCCTGAGTAATTTCATACTCTGGGTTGTGTCCTGAAGTTTTGAAGAGTTGGATGGAGATGATTCAGAGGAGACTTCCAAGCATGTGAGCTGCCACTGCTTGCAGCCAAGGCTGTGAACCTCCCTAATGATTGTTACACAACTTTGTCTGTGCCTCCCTAACTACTTAGAGCACTTATCATGCTGGATAGTAATTGCTCATTTAACTGTCTCTCCAACTCACCTAAAGCTCTGTGCAGCCAGATGCCATTATTGATACCAATATAACTTTAAGGCACCAAGGAACAGTCTGACTTTTATAGATCAAATTAATAAAGGGCATAACAAAGACCTGAATAAATAATAAATACTTCATGTTCATGGACAGGAAGACTAAATACAGTAAAGAAGCAAGGTTTTTTTTTCCTCTAAATTCATCTCCAAATTGAATATAATTACAATCAAAATCAGAACAGAATTGTCATAAATTGATTATAAAATTCAAATGGAAGAATGAATGTCCAAAAGTAGCCAGAACAAATTTTGAACAAAGAACAATGAGGGGAGAGTTATCATACCAGATAACAAAACCATGTTAGGAGAGTGTGATATTGGCACAGACAGAAATAGACCTAAGCTGATTACGGGAGTTTGACACATAGTAGTTGAAGCATCTCAAATCAGTAGAGCGAAGAGACATTGTGTCGTTTTCTCAGAAAATGTCCTTGGGTTCACTGACATTTCATACAGAAAAATAAGATATTCGATCCCTACCTCACTCACGCTAAACGGTAAAATGCGAAAGGAGTTTACAACCCTAATTGTGGGAAACGATTAAAGTAATTTAAGAATATGTTATTTATGGATACATTTACACATTGTAAGAAACATTTAAGTTTATAAAAACATGGACCAGCCCTGGCTGGTGTGGCTCAATTGAGTGCCGGACTGTGAAGCAAAGGGTCGCCAGTTCGATTCCCAGTAGGGAATATGCCTGGGTTGTAGGCCAGGTCCCCAGTAGGGGGCGCATGAGAAGCAACCACACATTGATCTTTCTCTGCTCTTTCTCCCTTCCTTCCCCCTCTCCAAAAATGAATTAAATTTTTCAAAAAATGAATAAAAATAATATAAAATAAAAACATGGACCAGGTTCACTACATATTAATGATAGGTGTCAGCCTGGAGGAAGGGAGTTCAACTTTAAGTGGGAGACTTTCTTTTTTTAAAAATGGGGGAGGGGAGCAGAATGAGAATCAAATATGACAAAGTGTCTACATAAATGCATTCATTTTGATAGTGGACAGTGGCTGTTGTTGTATGATCCTTGGTATGTTTCTGAATGTTCATCTTTTTTGAGTTTTGGGGAAAAAATATTTATCTAACAGCACCATTCTGGGAGATTTGGCTGTCTCCTATTTTCTGTGATGCATTCTCAGTTCCCATTACTTTGCAGTTGCTTCCCAAATGTTTGGCTTCTGTCCACCTTAGAGGAGACCTAATTCATGTGGGAGAACAGTGCAGCTCACTTGAAAAAGATACAACGCACAGCTTTCCCGTTTCCTTACCGAGAGCTTTGCGTGTGTGTTTGTGGAGCTCAGTTGTTGGTACCTCAGTGAATGGATTACTCACAACAGATGGTGGCCAACAACCTTTGGGGCTTGGTGCATTTTGCATGAGGACGCTTTAGGAATTTGCCAACAGCTAGCATCTGGGCAGCCCCATGGAGCAGGAAATGTACTAGATTCAGAGAACTGACCAACCTTGACCCAGCCTGGTCCAAAGCAGGGCTGTAGAGCCTGATGATAATGGGACTTCATTGTTCTGAACTTCCCCAGCTGTGGAAAAAGGGGAAGCCGATGCCTGCTTCAGAGAGTCCTCGGTTGGATTCACTGAGATGACTGACGCTTGTCAGCTACTCCGAAAACGTTGGTTCTTTCCTTCTCTATAACTTCACTTGCACTTGGTGGGGACCACTTCAGAGTTAGAGCCTTGGAGATCTGCAAGTAGGAAACTTGATTCGGGGAGTTCTTCTGAGGGGAGATACTAAGTTCTCTAAAGTCTGTAGTCCCCACTCCTGTTCCACCGTCCAGGATGGGGCATCCTCAGACATAAGTTGAGAAGTCACACATCCCTGGGAGCCATTGAGTTCACGTTTCCAAGGTGGAGGAGGGCGTGACCTCTGGCGGAGCCTTGGCCCCTCTGCTTAGTAGCCTTCTATTTGGGAGTTGGGAGTTCTGATTTCAGAAGCAGTCCTTCCTTGGGTCCCACTCACCTGTAGGGGATTCTGATTGGCACAGCTTGGCACCAGCAGGTGAGAGCCTCCTGTCTAAGGTCGTAATCAATGGGATATAGGCAGAATGGTGAAGGGATGGAAGCTGCACGCATGAGAGTCAGGCCATTGGGTTTGATTCCTGGACCAGCTGCTAGCAGCTGGCTAAGGCTTGGTGCTTCTCTCTCTGTGCCCCCACAGATGGATGTAATCATAGTTCCTATTCTCTGAGTGCTTGTGAAGATTAAATGTACATATAGTAGGTGTTCAACGCGTTAGCTGTTACTGGTATTTCCGTATTTCATCAAGCCGACGGTAGCTATTGTTTTCCATGTTTCAACAACCCTAAAGTGAAATGCGCGTTAGAGTCGATGGGACCATACAATTACACATGGCAGCACAGGATGTTCAGGTGTCTGAATAGTGAATGTAAAAGCACTGAATAATGTTCGCATATAAGGCGTGAACACTGTACTGGCTGGATTCTCCAATGGAAAATCATTGAGGGATACGTTATTCTATCATCCCAGTCGGGAAGGTTAGTGGTTAACTTTCCCAGGGCACCGACTGGCTTCCCGTTAATGCCAGTGACCCGACAGGGCTCTGGAAAGGAGCAGGGGAATCTTCTCTACTTACAGGTTCAGAGTCGTCTTCTTCATCGAAGAGGTTTCTCTCTAAATTCCCAGAGTGCCCTCTATCTGATGAACATCTTCAAGGACAAAGTCTCTGCCAGTGTTTTAGTCCTTAGAACGAGTGGGGCAAGGCGTTGATAAGAACTGACCTTATGGAAAAGAAGTGAATGATTTCCCATAGACATGGTTTCAGAGCAGTTTTTTTGGTTTTGGTTTTGGTTTTGGTTTTTGATGTACTGGAATCATTGATTCCGTCTACCCTACTTGTGTGAACACTCTGGGCTTTAACCAAGCAGCATATCAGCTGTTGCCCTCCAAATTCTACACTTGAACTTCTGAGACTGATAGCAATTCTCTCTGAACAATATTAAGCTGTTAAATCATATTTCCCTACTAACACCTATTGAAGGCCTATTTACAGTCCACCAGACTTTATAGGTATTTGGCACATAAACCTATTAAATACAAACCTCACAGAGCTGCATCTGAAAATTTCATCTTGTTCCCAGTCCTTTAGAGAGACAGTCTAAAATACCTTTGGAGTATGCAGACCATTCTGTGAAGCAATTTTAATTTTGTTTAGTTATGCCAGTCAGATTATATATTAATAAATTCATGTTGAAAAGCATCAAGTAAATGCCATCATGGAGTGTACACTCATGGAAACCAAATAATTGACTATTTGGTCCTGAACTGTTTTATTATCACTCATACCTAGGTTCAGAGGAAATTAGAAAAATCTGTCTTGAGTTTGAGTTTATTTTTAACTCAGCCTCACCTTGGTTGGCACATCAGAACTAGAGTGAAATATGGAAATGAAACATGAAATGCATTAAGGAAGTTTGTCAGCAATGAAGGCCACTGGAAAGATCGATTTTTCTGGTAACTTAATTTTGATCTATGGGTGAAGCCGTGTTTTCAGCACCTAGCTAAATCGACTTAAAACCATCTGTGTCTCTTGAGATAGATGATATTGAACCAGACATGCCCGTTGCACACACGCCATGCCTTTGTTGAAGCTTTTCTAACAGTTTGGCGTAGAAAACAGTATTGTTTTTTAAAAAATTAAAGTAATTATGTGCTACTCAGGATGACTTACTATTCTGCTTTAGTCACGTGTTCCCATAACTGTATTGCTTCCTCCAAGACTTGTCCTCACTACTCCAAAAATCTCATTATTGGAAAAAATATTCTCTCATACAATTAAAGGTAAAAAATTAATTCACTCCCTGTGGGCACAGGTTCTTGAAAATTATGGTTTTTGCCAGATTTGTTCTGTAGTCACCCTAAAGACTGTGTCTTCTGGGACCGACTTTGTAGTCCAGCACCGTGGAGTACTAGAGAACAGAAGGTACAGTGGGGGAAGTTATCATCGCACACTTGCACAGACAGGCACGTCCAACATAAGGATGTTTCCGACCCCGTGTGCTTTATCTTATTCCAAGCCAGCGCCTCACAGGCAACAGGTGCTTACCTGTAACATTGGGCAGAGTCACAGAATGGTTTTATTGGGCTGAGCATTCTGGGATTTTAACAGGTTTCTCCTGCTGCAAAGTTGGACTCACGTGCCTAAAGAGTCCCACAGTGTCCCCAGGGCAGTCACCGCTGGTGGAGGAGTTGGGCAGTTTTCTGCAGACCTAGTTTTACTCGGGTTGTTCCCAACCATTGTTCTAAATTGACAAGAATGTAAAGTCTTCTGGTTTAAAGACCGTTCCCTTGGGCGCTCTTTATTCCCCAGAGGTGTAGTAAATTCTTACATTTTAAAGGTTCTTCCCCTAGATTTTCCTTATCCCCTTGAATCAATTTTTAAAATGATACTGAATGTTCTGAACCAATGATTGATAGAAGCCACCTATTCTACAGGTAATAGATGTTTAGTAAGTATCAATTATCTTCCTCAATCCGTTTGTCTTAACTTTGCAGTGAGACTCTGAGGAGTCCTTTATTCTGCATGGAAAGGAAAGGATGATCTCAATAGTGTATTCATCCTTCATACAGGAAACATTTGTTGGGCATCTACTTGGCATGAGGAATTGTCAGCCTGGGCTGGCAAGTCCTACTGTTGTAGCATGAAGTGGTAGGTACTCTAGTGAAGAGAGGGTAGGGGATGAGACTGGGAAGAAAGACAGGGTTGTGATGCGGGGAGAGCCTTGTGGAGGAAGCAGGAGACTTGCAGGAGATCGGAGGAGACAAAACGCAGCCCAAACTAGAAATGGAGAGGAGAGGATTATTTAGAAAGAGGGAAGTACATTGGTGCCTAATTAGATTTGGGGATGGAATGAAATGACCAGCTCAGGGGTCTGGAATAATTCATGTTTTTTGTCATAGGTAGGGACAGGAGGTGATAGTGCCACCAAGATGAGGAATTTTTTTTGAGTGGTTTAGGAGCGGTTGATGAGTTCAGTTTTGGTCTGGTTGAGTGTGAAGTGCTCATGGGAAAGTTAGTAAAAATAACCAGTACAAAACTGAATATTGTGAATCCAAGCTGAGACCCAGAGATACAGATTTGGAAGTCATAAAGCAAAAGTAGTTTGAAGCCGTAAGAACGGAAGGTAGTGCCTAAGGACATGTGAAGGATAAAGAGAGAAGAAGGGTAAGGATGGGACCTGTGGGAATAGCCCCGTTAAAGGGGAAGGAAATGGAAGAGCATTCGTGAAGATGGATGAGGAGGTGCGCCCTGAGAGACGGGAGGAGAATCGGGAAGCTGGGGAGTCACACAGGCCCAGGAAAGAGAGAATGCCAGGGACGAAAATGTCACCAGCGATAATAGCAGCTCAGTTCAGGAACATAGGATTTAAAGGTCCCGTGGGACTGAGCAACGAGACAGTCATCGGTGACCTACATGGAAATGAGTGAGAAGGTGGGGCCGGAGCCCAGCTTGCCGTGTACGAGGAAGGAATTCAGAGGCGCTTGGCTCTGGAAGGAGGGGAAGGAATGGAGTCAGAACAGGGCTCGGGGTTGAGGGGAGAAGCCTGAGGAAGACTTAGTAGAAAACAAGTTCGTGTTCTAATACATCTCCTGTGTTCCCAACACACAGCAAGGCCAGGTAAAATAAAAAATGGGGAAAACGAGATGATATAGCATGACTCATGCATGGATCAGAAACGGGACAGAAACTCAGGAAGACAAGGGTGCATGGAGTGGCCAGACAAGCAGCAGCGAGTGTGGTTGTGGGAGTAGAGGTGCTCCATGCAAAACGGGGGCCCGAAACCCGAAACCAGGCCCACTGTTGGAGGAAGGAGGCTGGAACAATCTCCCGTGACTGCTGCCTCGGCCGTGGCTTCAAGTACTGGTTTTGTTCTTGGAAGCAACTGTAAAACCTAAAGATTGATGCCAGGATTGGGAAAGAGTGAAGATGGGGAAAACAGAGGAAAGGAAAAAGCTTCCCACTCAAAAGAATATATACCCCCACAAACCAATTATTAAGAAAGACAGCCAGTATGATCAATAATCAGAACATGAATTGAATACGAAAGGAAATAATTTTATAGAGGGGTCTAATTAAAATAGTATGTTTGTGCTGCTCAAAGGGGAAAATTAGGACCAGTGTCCATTTTTACAGAATGAGAAATTAAGAAATTGAAACTAACAAAAAAGATACAAGAACTGAGGACTTGAAAAAGAAGCCATCAGAAATGTGGGGACCAAGGCACAGAAATGAGAGACTCCAAAGATAAAATAAACCATAGGTACAGCTAAAGAGAGAAGTAGTGAGTTGGCAGATACTATTGAGACATACGATCCATTTCACAGCACAGAAATATGAAGGATTTTTTAAAAATAAATACCTAAATGTATAACTGTTACTAACTGAGAAGTGATTGCTGCTGTGTGGTTATCTCATTGCAGCAGAAAATGCGATTTGAAATGATAAAAGCAGAGAACTTTCTACAATTGAAGAGAGACGTGAAAACTCGTATCAAAAGTAGACTTTGCATAATAACAACGTCTAAATCATTAGCACTTACGTTCCACCATTCTATGTGCTTTCCATGTGTTCACGCATTAATCCTCTAGTAGCCTTTCAGTGAGAGCACACACGCGAATGCACTGCGAAAGAGGTGGCGTGCATAACTCGCCCAAGTTTACACAGCTAGGTGGTGGGATTTCACTCCCAGCAGGCCGGCCACCCTCTAATATCACTCGAATAGTAAGGAGGTGGATATAAATCAATACCCTGTCTCATTGTAATGAAACTACGGAGTATTAAAAAACTTTTTAAAGCTCCTAAAAACTGCTTCAGAGGGAAGACAGATCATGTACAAAGGGACTGTAACAACCCTGACTGTGGGCTTCTAATTAACAACAACAGACACAAGTGAATGGAGGGATATAGTTAAAAAGTGAGCCCAGGGAAAGGCATGGGGTACAAAACAAACAAAAACAAATGTGGGCCAAGCAATTGATAAATTTGCTGTTGTACATTAACTCTCGGCTGCGAGACCTGAGAGGAAGCCACCAGCAGGAGAGTGAACGTTCGAAAGTAGAAAAGAGGCTGCTCCTGGAAGTCAGAGCGAATGGTCTTCAGGAACCTCAAGAAAGGAAGAAAGGGCCGAGGGCTGGCCAGGGAAGGACACGTCTGAGGGAGGAGGACAAGGGTGCAGGTCGATGATAACCTGTATGGGAAGTGGATAAGGGACCCACTTCAGAAAAATAAAAGGGTTACTTGAAAGGTTTGGCCGTCTGGTGATTTGGGTAATTTTGAATGAGTTAGTGCCACCAGCCTGAGTAATGGTGTCATTTTCCCAGCTGGGCTTTGCAGCCTGCATGTAGGAGAGAAGAAATGGTTGGATTGATTCAGGATTTGTTTTCAGGGTGGTTTCAGCGGGGTATGGAAAAATGGAGAGAGTGAGCCGAGGCTCTTGGGGATTGGAAAGCTTAGCAAGGCCAAGGGGAAGGTGTCCTGGGAGTGAGACTGAGTGAACTGAGGTTGAGGTTGGAGGAAAGGTAACTAGAGGCTTCTGATTTAAGAGGTGAAATAATTCCAGGAGATTCGAGACCAGGGTGGGGCTTGGGAGGAAGTGGGTAGAAAGTAGAATAGAGGTGAAGGTCATTGGGAAAAGAGACGTGGAAAAGGATTCAGGCCTATGGCATTGAACGGACTGTCCATGTGGAAATTGAGGCCGCAAAGATGTGGATATGAGTTGGGGGTAAAGCAGACCCTTGAGTGCGAGCCTCTTGGACCTTGTTCAGTGAGTTGAGAGGCCAGGGTTCTCCACATTGGTGGTCTGTAAGTAACACTTACCAGCCATGAGGCCTTGTGTCTAGAAAGCATGATCCTGGAAGGAGGAAGGACCCAAAAGTGCCAATCATTCTACAAATGACCATTAACCTCTAGGAATGTTCTCCCGAGGAGTCTTTATAATATTTTGTAGAACTGGATTGAATAATGATTCTGAGTTTGATACTTCTTCAGTGCTGAGCTTTATATTCTGAAGGAGTAATACATGTCTTCTTAATGCCACTGAGACCCAGCTTATCACGCGTGTGCCCAACCGTGAGGGCTGTGGTGTTTTACTACGGTGCTGACTTGGGCAGTGACTGCAGGGCCCCATCTAATGGCCCTTTTGCAAAGTACAGGTGGAGCAGGCAGGCTCTCATACCCCTCAGCCAAAGGAAGGCAAAGAGCATGGAAGGTAACCCAGCAGGTCCCAGCATGAGTCCAGCATCCTGCTAACGTGTCTTACCATGGTCTTACCAAGTCCTTGCAACTATCATTATTCCTGTTCTATGGCTGAGAACTGAGGTTTAGTGAGAGTGAGTGGTGTGCACAAGGTCAGAGCTTGCAAGCATCAGACCAGGGCCTTGATTCTAGGTGAGTTTGGCCTCGGCACATAAGCTCTCATGTAATTAATATGCTATATTTGGTTCTAAAAGTGGAATTGTAAACCTGCATGTGGAACCCACTACCTGAGGTTTTTAAGCCTGGCTGAAGGTTTAAATTTTCATAGGGAACAAAGGGAAACAGTCCTTCCCATGTTATAAAAGCAATGTCAAGTTTTTTTCTCCTTCCAAGTTTTGTAGCACAGCAAATGATCTTGAAATGGAAAATAGCTTTTCAAACCTGTCTTCAGTTTGTATACATGTTCAAATATGGATGGAAGGACATCTTGAGTCTGGCTCAAATCAGATACCCTGGGCTTAGGAGGTGAGGAGGGTAAGCAGGATGCAGGTGGCACGAGCCAGAGGGATGAAAATGATCAGACTTGGAGAGAAAGGGCATCTGGGGAGAACAACTACGACAGAAAAGAGAGACTGGCCCCAGAGACCCAAAGGCAGAGGAAATAGGTTTAAAAATGAAACGAGGCTAAAATAAACCTTCACAGGAGCAAAGTTGAACTGAGAACTCTATTCCTAGAGCCCGATGTCTGAACAATTTATATTTTTTCCTACCTTTCAGCCCTCATGTGCCTTCCTTGGCCAAGGTCAAGTACCAAAGGACATCTGAAAATATCCACAGCCAAAACTGCTCAGCATACCTCACCACGTGAGAGAGAGGCAGCTCTGCAAGAGTCTTTGTCCTAAACTGTTTATGGATTTTCCATAGTCTGTGCAAGACCTTGGAGACAAGCTGCCTGCTGACTGGCGGCCGCCGTCCAGCTTAGCGGCAGACCTTGCCCCTGAGGCTGGAGTCCTCCCAGGGTTTAGTGTGACTTTCCCCTGTTTTGCATTTTTATCCTGAAAACCTCCCACTCTTTTTTTTTAACTTTTTGTTTTTAATTTTTCATTATTGCTTTGAGAGAGAGAGAAATATCAATTAGTTGTTCCACTTATTTATGCATTCATTGGTTGTTTCTTGTATGTACCCTGACCAGGGATCAAACCCACAACCTTGACGTATCAGGACAATGCTCTAACCAACTGAGCCACATGGCTGGGGCACAGTCTTCACAAAGATTTTAGGTAGAAGAAATTGCATTAGTGGCTCCTAATTTCTGTCGTTCCTGTTAATTATGTTAGTGGTGAGTAAAGGCAATACAGTAAGCCCTCGTACTTATTGTGGGTTGTGCCTGGGAGGCATAATGACAATAAAAGAATAAGTAATGGACAGGAAGACAGCTCTTCAAACCGGGGGGGAGGGGCACACACTCCTCCAGTGCCAGGCAGAAAAATGCCCCCTGCGGTTATCAGGAACTCGGATGAACTCAGGCACGACACTCAGGGAGCTCCTGCCAGGGACCAGCAGAATACCTAACACTTACAGTTAAGAGAGCATTGTGCTATCTTTATCTTAATTAATATTCATAATATCTTAAGGTGGACAATTATTATGCTGTACTGTTGAGAGGTGGTTCCATACATTGCCCAAGGCCACAGAATTAATAACTGAGAAAACGGAGGGCGCAGTCTTATAACTGCATGTCCTTTGCTTTTCCCACCCTCCACCCCAGCTGCCCAGAAGCAGATCCTGTGGCCAGAGTGGACCTGTGGGAGGTGTCAGCGGTGAGAGCCTTCTACCCTGAACTATGTCTGAGTTCGTGAAACAGTGGACAATAGGTGATAAATGGGGGAATTATTCAGTAGCATGGTTGAAAAGACTTCCGTATGTAAACAAGTCTTATGTAAGTCTTACAGCAAACTGGGGTTAAGAGAAATGAGAGTGAAGAGGAAACCCTGTCATTCTTCTCTCTCTCCCTCTCTTTAATTGTTAAGACAAGGGATCCTTTTTTACCCGAACTCAAATTCAAGTGCCTTCAAAGGGATGTTTATAGAATGAAACCTTGTAGAGAAAACCGGCTTTTCCTAAAAGCTCTGAAGGGGCCCCTTATAGGCCAAGAAGCCCCGTATAGGCTGAGGAGCCTTGAGAGAAGAGGTTTGTAAGTGCAGGCTGGAGTGCCCGGGCCACACCTGCATGACCAGGCACGGAGTGAGGACCCGTTGCCTGGAGGACTGTATGCCCATCTCAGGAACGTGTTTAAAGCCGA
>PVKM010035681.1:0-15091 GCA_004027735.1 Carollia perspicillata | reverse complement strand
AGAGGGGAGAAAATTTCAGGGGAAAAGGGAGGGGATTATAGGAACAAGTATAAAGGACACATGGACAAAAACTAAGGGGGGTGGAAATGGGAGGGAGGTGGGAAGCACTGGGGGGTAGACTGGGACGGGAGTAAAAGACAGAAAACTGTACTTGAATAACAATTAAAATTAAAAAAGAAAAAAATAAAAATAAACAAAAAAAACAAAACAAAACAATCAGTAGCAAAGGAAATGAGGCAACCATAATTACTTCTGATAAGTCAGGATGCATTCTTTGAGGCTGCTTGAATTGCTGCATGAATGAAGATAGACACCTGAATAAACCTGGGGTTTACTTGGGAACTAGAAAGGATGGGGATAAGGATGTATGCATTTAGGCACGAAGAGCATCTATCATGCTGGACATATAGCAAAATACGCTTACGTTCTTATTTTTGTGATGCAAACGAAGGAAGGAAGGAAGGAAGGAAAAACACCTGCGTGATATATTTTGTTTAGTCTTCACTACTCATCCAACAGAATTTGTCTATATGTTTCTCTTGATTTGAGGTACAGCACAATAAACATACCATTAGACCTAGCATTAGAATTATATTGTCAGAAACTGATTCGAATTGGGTGGCCACTGTTCCTTTCTTGGCAAGGGGTCAACTCATTGCAGTAATGTATTAAAGAGCCCTTCACAATAGAAGAGCCAAACAACAATGTCCCTTGGAAATAACACTCTTCAATAGTGTCCAAATTAATGGAAAGTGCCTACACTAATGAAATAAAACATAAGGGCTTTGGCAGGAGGTGACTGGCAGAAACACCCGATGGCTTGATACATCTGTCTCCTGAAGACGTAAATGAATTCCTCCTATAAAAGAAAATAAATAACTGTGGCTGCAGCTAAAGCACCGGTCTAAAGAAAATGACTTCCTGCCTTCTGCCAGTGGACATGGAACACATTTCTCGACCTGATCTTGGTGCCCACTAAATTTGGATCCTGGCTCTAAAGATAAGGTAGAATCTCCATCTGCAGTCATGAATACTTCATTATTTAGTACTCAGTAAAAAATTTATGATAAAGAAGTATTGTATCTTCCTTCATGATTTGTAAGGATTTAGGTGATGATTATATAGTTAATTGATGGGTTATTTTAAATATTTTATTGGGTTATTTTAAATATTTTATTGGTTCATTGATTCATTGGTTCATTGATTGTGAGTTTATGTAATGTATGTAATGACTTAAAAGTATCTGTTCTATTCTAGACACAGTTGTGTGCTGGGCATGTCATGAATTGCAGGGGTCAAGGTCCTGGGTTTGAGTCATGTGTAGGGCAGTGAAAGAAATGGAAGAATCAATGCTATGAAACCCACCAAGATCACCTGTACCTAATTTCTTCCTATAGTCCTCACCACCACGTAGGACATTTATCATCACCATCAGTTCCAGGGACAGAAAATGGAGGCTTAGACATGAAATCACCTGTTCAACATGATTCTAATTGTTGGTGGTGATCTTGGCATTGAACCCATGACTATTATTCCAACCCAGGGATTATTCTACCATGAATTGGATTGTGTTCTACCCTAATAACAAATTTATCCTTTTCTCTAGATATCCCGATACCTTTAATAGCAATTCTGTATCATTATTTCTTAGATCTCTTTCTTCAGAGTGTGTCTGTAGGTTCAAATCAATTTAGCCTAACTAAAAGAGACATGCATCTCAAAGTCGAAGTCGACAAGTGGTAGTACTAGGAGCCTGTGCATTCACAGATATTAGACTTACCCTTAGGAAATGAATAAATGGACTCTGAGTGAAAGCCTCTGAACTGTTTTAGAAGTAAAATACATGAAATTGGTGAGACTGTTACTGTTATTCTCATTTTATAGATTAAGACAACTGAGACTTTTAGAGATTAAAGAACAAGTCATAGGTCTCTCACCTAGAAAGTATCATAGCTGGGATGCAAAATAAGATTTGTGTGATTCTATACAAGCATATACACAAATCTACTTCTTTGCTTGGTATTTAGCTCAAAAAACCTAGTAAACAAGCATATAAATAAATAATAGGACATTGTTTTGGGGAGTTCTGGTATATCTCTGGTTTCTAATTTTGCCTTTACAAAGTCAAACATATTCTATCTTTTATTACTCCTACTGAATTCTTTTATTCAATAGGAGTAAAATCTTTTATTACTCCTATTGAATTATTCAGTCCAGAAGTAGCTTTATGTAATTGAACATAAAAGTATAGATTGAGAATCTAGGTAAATGAGAACTTTGGAATTAAGCACAGAATGCTTCTACAACCACAAAAATGATATTTAGGAATGGCTACTATCTGTGTACATGCCAAGTGGCATTTTTTACATTTGAAGATTAGGCAAAAGTTTTCTGAGCCAAATTTTTTCTCGCCAGTGTCTCAGACATCTCTACTATTTCATCCAGACATCATTAATGTGTTTATGCAAATACTTCATTTAGTAGCAAAGAGGCACTTAAGGTATGGAGAGATGAGTCTAAAGTTTCCTCTTTATGAAAAAGGAAGTAATGCTGTTTTGTTTGGTGACAGATCTATATAAAAGTGCTTTGCTAAACATATTATTTATGTAAATAACCATAAAACATGCCATATATTTTAATATATGAATTGCATAAAGCTTTTGATTGCTCTACTTTTATTTCTGATATGTTCTCTACTTTGACACTATGGGAGTTTTTTATTCTGTGTATTAAGGGTCATAGGGACAAGTAGAATCGATCCTAGGCCCGCTGTTGTAAGCTGGGCCATTTTATCTTTGCCATCCTGTGGGTTTCAAACCATCTCTGCACCACACAGAAATCATGTTTAAAAGCAAAAATGTGGTAAATATTTTTAGAAAGGGCTTTTTATGTTTTGCCTTCTCTTGGAACCCTAAGTCAATTCTTGACCTGTTCACACCCTGTCAGGATAAAATGAAGTCTTTCTGTGCTGACCTGGAGCTATGAAGTGTGTGGCAAGATCCTTGGGGGTGCTCGTGTGTGTGTATGCATGATTGCTTGAACTGATTGGCAATAATACCACCATCGCAAGGAAATGATTATGTTTTCTGAGTTAACCAGCGCTTTCTTTCACCTGTCTCTTTTGATTTGTCTTCAGATTCCATGACAAAGATAGATTACTTAGAGATGATAGTCAGATGCATGATAGATAGGTACAGAAAGATAGTAGGTTGAATATAATGATAAATGATTCATTGAAGCTCAGGGAAACTGAGTCCATGTAGCTGATTAGAAGCAATGTCCAGAGGCCTGAGATACCTCCTAACCTTAACGTCCAGCAGGGAACTTCGACAACACATGCGTTCATGCAGGGGGCCAGGACAAGCATGTCCTCTCTGCTGTGTCACAAAATGCTACAGGAGAACAGCAATAAATGACTCTTTTGTCAAAGCATCCTGAGGGCCAAAATCTGTATTAGTTATGACTGAAGCTCTTTTAAATTAACATAACTTACCAGTGCCCAGCAATTTCTTTCAACTGAAGTCAGAGAAAAGGAGACCTATCGGTGTAAAAGGAGGAGGTGACAGTGGTTTTTTTGTTTCTTTCTCATCTCAGGCATACAGGCCCCTGAACCTCTGAATGGACCTGTTCTATAAATGCCTATTTCTTTGCATCTCAGTTCCTTTTGTTTTCATTCTGCACGCTTTTGGGCATGGGGCTGAGGGCAGTGCAGGGAGGGACGGAGTGTGGAGGGTTGGAAATATCTCTGGCCGTAGACATGGATCTGAATGTGGCTCACGTTTAGAGGAGGAATGGGTGCAAAAGAATCTGCTGTGTACTCCGAGTTGCTCGCTGTTTGTTATCAGAGGAGAATCTCGGAGCAAATTTTTCTTCACCCACTGAGTCGTTAAATGACATCACATAATTTCTTAGTTATCCTGGTATTTAATTACTTCCTCTTTATAGGGACAAGAATAATCGCTATCTCATGGTAGCATAATGATAAAGTATAATTAATGTAGCTAAAACCAAAAAGAGGCAACCAATAAAATGGGGTCACTGAAATTATTGTCTTCTATAATTTATAGATCATGCATATTGGTTCTGAGCGACCTCCTTTCTGACTGTTGAGGAAGAGCCGGTTTCATCTTTGGACTTCTTTCTTGAAAAAAATCTTTTAGACTTATCAAATGCCCTGCTGCTGCTTATAGTATCCCAGTGAGAATGACAGATTTTCATGGATTTGAAACTAGCTAAGCCTGAAAAGACAAATCTGTCTCACTTTTAACATTTTAATTAAAACCTCAGCTCAGGAAATAAGTGAAAATACGCAGGGCCAGCTCACTTCTGAGGTGAGGAAAAGTCTTTCTCACAAGTTGGTATTAAAATCACAGTGGTTCCCGGTTATATCAGTTCAAACAAATGGGTAACCAGTCTGCAGAAATCAACCGAGTCAGATGTCTTTAAATCGTTCTGCACTAGATCGGGAAGAGATGCGTGTCTTAGCTGCCTGACAGGCAATATCACACTGTCCCTGCTTCTGCACTGAATCAAGTCCCTCTGGTTTTGAAATTTCAAAATAAGCATTACTTTTTTCATGAATGAGTTTTTGAGGGAAAAAAAAAGCCAGAGATTCACCGCATATTTTGGTGAACAGAGCATTTTAAGATGGTCTATTTAGAAATATCACATTACTTTCATTTAGTTTTCTGAATCCATTTTCCAGCAAAGGCCATTATTTGTGTGTGTGTGTGTGTGCATATACACATATATACAATATATTTCATATATATTGCGTTGGCCAAAAAGTTCATTGGGTCTTTTTCGTAATGCTTAGTTGTCTTTAACTTCATCCAAAACAATTTTGTTAGACTGTATTGTGACAGCTGTCATATCAGCATGAATTTTAAAAAAAAGCTTATCAAAATTGGTAAATTTTTGTGTAGCCAGTTTAATACTGAAGATGGAAGAAATACAGAGCATTTTTGGCATATTATGCTTTATCATTTCAAGAAAGGTAAAAGGAATTAAAACGCAAAAACAGATTTGTGCAGTGTATGGAGAAGGTAGTGTGACTGATTGAATGTGTCAAAAGTGGTTTGCGAAGTTTCGCTCTGGATATTTCTTGCTGGAAGATGCTCCATGGTCAGGTAGACCAGTTGGGATTGATAGAGTTGTCTCGCAAATAAATTGAGACATTAACTGTGAACAATTGATATTATACCATGTAAAGAATAGCCAGCATACTCAAAAATATCCAAATCAATAAAGTTATTGGTGAAAATGAAAAATGTGCGTTTTATTTTATGGAAAAACTAAAACTTTTTGGCCAACATAATATATAATTGTATATAATTTGATTTTTTTTTTGCTATCTTAAACACAGAGAAAATAGTATATTTTTCTTTACCCTGACATCCAATGACTTTTTAAAAAACTTTATTTATCTTTAGAGGGGAAGGGTTAGGGAGAGAAATATCAATATATGGTCTCCTCTCGTGCATCCGCTGCTGGGAACCGGCCTGCAACCCAGGCAGGTGCCCTGACTGGGAATCGAACCACAACCCTTTGGTTCACAGGCCCGCACTTAATCCACTGAGCCACACCAGCCAGGGCTCAAATGACTTTTGATCTCCCTTTGAATCCAGAGTACAATTTAGCAGTCACTTTTGTTTCACTTATAAAGTGTAAAAAATTTAGTGCATTTTATAATACAGTATATGGTTATTAGGGAATGAGACTATTTTAGTTCTAACCAAAGGGTTTATTAACTGCTGTGGGGCCAATACTCTTGGGTATACAGGATGAAAGGAAGCTGTCACTGCTCTGGGGTTCCCATGATCTAAAGCAGTGGTTGTTAACTGGGCCCTCCTATCTGGGGACACCTGACAGTATCTAATGTCACAGTTGGTTGTCATAATGGAAGGGGTGATGCTACTGGCATCCAGTGAGTAGAGGTGCTCCTAATGCACAGGACAGCTCTGGTAAAAGAAAAATGATATAGCCCCCCAAAATCAGGAGTGCTAATGTTGAAAGACCTTGTCCATTGGCTGAGAAACATACAGGGTCCTGCACAAGTAACACCCCTTTTTTATTACAAGTCTTTTCTATTACAAAATCGTAAGCATGTAATTCTGTAACATAACAATAACACACACTCAAGCACACCATATGACATGCTAGGTGAAATGTTCAAATTCAAACTATAAATTATTACACCCATACTATTACCGTACCAAGCACGCTCACGCAGGCGCTACCTCTGCCCCACCCTGTATAATGTACTGTGGTAAGTGCCGTTTTAGGAACCTGGTCGGAGTGCTGCAGCACCTCCAATAAGGAAACTGGAAGTGGCGAAGTGTTGAAAATCTGTGTCAGACAGTGGCATTGGGGCTTGGCCAAGAAGCATGAACCTGGTTTAACTAGGTGAGGACGGGAAGGCAAGAACCAGGAGAGAACGTTCTGGGTAGAAGTTCAAAGATGAGTGAAACATGGAAAACTATTCCTGCCACCAGGCTTTTAATGTAGGCAGTTACTACTGAGGTTGTATACAAATTGAGTTAATAACCCAACTGTGTATGGGAGCTTTTTTCTAATATATATTTTGAACTGTATACTATATAAAACTTTCTAAGAGACAGAAAATCATGTTCTGCCAGCGGGAGGAAGCTTTCCTAGCTCCTTGGCTGCAGTCTTCCCACGGTGCAGTCAGTAGGTCTACAGATGGCTAATGCTTCCTCTCTTCCAGACCCTTATATGACTGTAATTCCAGGAAAGGACTTCACACAGCTTAGAGACATTTGGAAGATAACATAACCCCCATATCTGGACAACCCAGAATAGTAAGACTTTCAGCAGGCTCTCTGACAGGAAAAAACAAATAAGCAAATAAACAAACAAATAAAACAGGGAGCAAGTCAGTATTTCTTTCTTAATACTGCTCAGGGTTCTGTGCTGTGCCCAAAGTACAGACAGACTCTGCCAGTCCCACCTCAAGAGCGGACTCATTGTGTGACTTTTGATGAGTGATAGAATCTCTTTTTGCCTCCATTTTCTTCTTCTGTAAATGGGTATAATCTCATGTATACTATAGGATTGTTTGAAGATTAAATAGCATGCTATTTTTAGACTGACATGTAATTAGGCACCAACATTAGCTCTCTTCGTGTCCTCCATTGTGGTCCCACAGCATGGGAACTTGTTTAAAGACCACTCCTGTGTTTCAGAAGACCCTATAAGCAAGATTCTGGCCTTCCCAGTTGACAGAAAAGACGTTTCCGAGGACAGCTTCATGGTGGGAAAATGTGAAGTGCTGTGGGCAGATAATGAGGTTAAGAACCATTCAGTTAACAAAATTAAACAAGTGCAGTACACTCAGTGGATGCACTGAAGATGTCTTTTGAAATGTTGATGTCGATGGCAAACATGGTGAATTAAAAAGGTTCATATTTAACTTAGAGGAGAGAGAGGGAAAAGGGAGAGAGAGAAGACAAGAGAAGAGGAAGGAGTTATAGGACCGGGTGGGGGTGGTTTGAAAGCAAGCAAGATTAGTGTACATTAAAGAAAAATTCACCTCTTGAGTGATTAAAAGGCAACCAGAAACTCCGCCTGTGGAAATCACTTTCTCCCCTACTGAGCAGTTGGTATTACTCCTCTAGCTGTGTGTTTGAACCTGCCCAGATTCCTGATAGGTCATGGCAGGAATAGTAAACAAAGTATTTTCTGCTTTCTATGAGTATAAATTTTATATATATATATATAAATATATGTTTACATATATATTTATATATATATGCACACACATATATTTATACACACGTATATATATCACATATATACCTTTTATTTAGAATGTTTATATTTTATTTAAAATTTCATTGGATAGTGAATTTTACTCTTAAAGGATTGAGACCTATAGTCTAAAAAAGATGGAAATGAAAGTATGATACTTCTACTTATAGCCTCCTATATAGAAAGTGATTTGAGGGTTCAAACTAGAACAATAAGCTATCAGAAGATATATTTCAGGGGTTTTTTAGTTAGCCTCTTTCCCTCGGGTACAAACATTAGGGTGAAGGGAACCACATGCTTCTGTTCATACTTATCCTACTAATATGAGATGAGATGACTTCCATCACAGTTAAGTTGGAAGAATGAATCTGTCATATACATCACCTCAAAGAAGCATCCCAATGAAATGTCAATGTATCATTTTTCACATCCCTTCATTACCATGGAGATTAAGTACTAAATCAAAGCTCTGCAGAGTTAACCAAATACAAAGTAATACTGAGTATTTGGAGTCTCAAAAAAGGTTTACCAATTTTTTCATTGTCTTTTCCTCTTTTCCCTAACAATTGATTAAAAAGTTAGAAATTTCTTTACTTAATAATCTATGTTATAACCTGGCTGGTGTGGCTCAATGGACTGAGTGCCAGCCTGTGAACCCAAGCATCACCAGTTTGATTCCAGTCAGGGCACATGCCTGGGTTGTGGGCCAGGTCCCCAGGAGGGGGCATGTTAGGGGCAGCCACACATTGATGTTTCTCTCCCTCTCTTTCTCACTCCCTTCTCATTTCTCTAAAAATAAATAAGTCTATGTCATGTATATGAGAATTTTAATATAAAAGAACAATCTTCAGACCTCTAAAGCAGAATTTATAATAATAATATAATTAAAATAGTTAAAATAGTATCTATAAAAATGTCTACAGTGAATGTTAAGCTCCAAACACAGTGAATGGTAAAAGTCGTATTTTACTTAATAATGAAAACAAACCCTATGAAAAGATAGTTTTATTATCCACATTTAACAAATGAGAAAAGTAACCCTTAATATAGGTTAAAATGTGATTGAATTCATATAGTCAGCAAGGGTGATGAAATTGATTTGATAGTTCATCAAATCTGTAATTTTTAAAAATGAAGTCTGTAGCTTCAAATGAAATGGAATAAAATAAGATAGAATAAGAAAAAATATATAGGAAAAGATACAGCAGAATGTGATGAAGTGGAGTGGAATGAAATGGAATGGAGAATGGAATGGAATGGAACGGAACAGGACAGAACAGAACAAAAGAGAACAGAATAGAACAGAGCAGAAGAATAGAATAGAATAGAATAGAATAGAATAGAATAGAATAGAATAGAATAGAATAGAATAGAATAGAATAGAATAGAATAGAATAGAATGATCCCATGTTGTAAGGTTTGATTGGTAAAACATTGCTTCTAGTTTTGAGAGTGGCCGATAGAAAAAGATATGAGGAAGCGGGGTGGGGGGAGGCAGTGAGAGAGGGCAAAGGAGGTTTTGCATTGCATAATGAATGTCTTATGGAAAGATATCATACAGAAAAATAAAAACAATTTGAAGCAATTGCACTAAAGAATACTATGCCTCACTTCACTGCCATATTGCTACTACAGAATCCAAACCAAATCAATATAATTTTACTTTGTGTGCTCCTGGTTGATGCTTGTATTATTTAAAGGTCTGAAGGAATGAATATGTGCGGCATCTCAGACAACTCCATTGGGTTACATATGGAGAAACAGAAGACTGAATAGATTGACACCCACTCCAAGATGGCACAGCTAATTAGTAGAGCATTTGGGACTAGAATATGGGTATCCTACTACTGTTAGGTGTTGTGCTTTTCATTATTTTTGCTTCTTTCTTTTTCTTTTTTATCCTAGGAGTTGGGGATATAAAGCCTCAGAAGTAACACATTGTAAGCTGTCAATACCTACTTATGGGCTAGTGTATCTGTAACATATGTGGGCCTTTGCAGTGCAATCGAATTACAGCAGTGACTATGTATTACACACCTTTTTGGTATGGGACTACATTTAGCTCCTAGCTATGCTTCTTGTTGTCTTGGGCTTCTATTATAGATGAGGAAAATATATTTATTTATTAATAATATAGTAATACATGTAAAAGGTTAAAAAGCCAAAAGATGTTTCAAGTGAAATGTACAGTTCATTACATTGTTCAGGGAGAGAGTGGCACCTTTGACCTAGGTGAAAAGTAAGTAAGGGGACCTTGAAAGAGACAGCACTGGTGCCCTTCTTAGGCAGCCTCAGGATATGCCAAGATTGATGACTATCTGGTCACTTCTAGAAAGATTAATGAGTCAGGAGAGGAAAAACCACGAATGTTGCAACAAAAGTTACACGTAAAAAAGTTGAAGAATAAACTGCTCAATTGCTAGATGAGTCTTTAGGGGCCTATTGATATTAGAATGTAACGTTGGGCTAATTGTTCATAAGCTGTTCATTGGAAGAAGTGTAGTTATTCTAAAAGCACGTGTTAGGAAATCCAGGTGCACGGACTACACCAATATCTCTAGTATAGTATAAATGGTAGTAATTCATATTGTAAGGTCAAATTCTACCTTCCTCGAAGCCCACTTAAAAGTTAGCTCACACTGAAATTTATTTTTTAAGAATCTCTCTAACATATAAATTGCTACATTATACTTAGCATTTAAATATTGTCCTAAATTTAAAAAAAATATGTTTTATTTATTTTTAGGGAGAGGGGGAGGGAGGGATAAATAGGAGAGAAACAGGGATATGTGAGGGATACATTGATCAGTTGCCTCTTGCACCAGGGACCTGGCCTGCAACCCAGGCATGCTCCCTGACTGGGAATCAAACAAGCAACCTTTTGGTTCACAGGCCGGCACTCAATCCACTGAGCCACATCAGCCAGGGCTGTCCTGACTCTTTAAAACAAATTTCTTGTTTGTACATCTCAACCAGCTGCTTAAATAGATTGTAAACTTTTAGCTGTTTTTGGATATTTCTAATCACACTCCCAGTTCTCTGCACGTGCTACATGATAAGTGCAGATGGGGTGATTGGTTTACAGATACAGCATTTTTTTAGTATGGCTAGGAAATTATTAAATTAACCTGACACATTCTCTTGCTTCCTTATGGTATTAGTGACATTCTACCAATTACTATAACTATTTATGTACTTGATATATTCCCAACTAGCTGTTAACATGCTGTGGCACATAGCAACCCTTACGTGCACTCACCTTAGCACACTGTACCAAACATGCTGCCTGCACCTCAAAGATAGCAAATGGATAGTTGTCAGATGGAAATTTAACAATTTTTAAGTAAGCATGATGTATGTTGGTAGCCTAGCAAGGATGAGCACATGGAGGTCTTGCAGTAAACCAATAAGCCAAATGAATAAATGACTCATGTCTAACTTTTGCTATTAAGTAGCTGTGAGACATGGTCAAATCACTTCCCATTTGGGGCCCTTCGTTTTCTCATCAGTAGCATAAGGCATTTTGATTTTGATTTTAAGAATGTCTTCCTAACTGCTTTTGAGACTCTAGGAAGGTGTTTCAGGACCTCCATGAAGAATGAGGTCATTTCTTATTCAATAAGAAGTATTTAAATGCTTTTAGTTATATGGGACCTAAGATATTCTTTATAAATAAAGAGCTCTACTGCTAAAATTGCGTGAAAATTTTTGGTGTAAATCACAGTGTGGAATTTTGCTTATCTCAAAGCACTTTGTACACATATCATTTGAAACCCATCTTGCTGTTATATTACCGTACAAGAACTGGACAAGAGGTCCTACACTTCCAGAAGACACATTCAAATGAACTTGACATTAATTTTATGGGAATATTGGAGACAACATTCATTAACTTCAAAGGAATATAATAGTTTGTTTACTACAGATATATATATATATATATATATATATATATATATATATATATATCTGTCATGTGTGCAATGAGCTTTAAAGAATAATAGTTTTTAACATACTGGAATCAAATATATTCATTTTTTTCTTTTCCTCACTTCATATTCTTTCTAGTTAAGAGAGCAGAACTCTGAAAACATGTTATTGAACTGCTTCATTCATTGAAGGTGGTTAGGATATTTTTCCCTCTCCCCGGACAATTTATATGGCAGATTGGCAGATAAAATTTCGTTCTTTGTTTGGTCTGTAAGAATGTTGAGATCACTACTGATTGATGTTTATTAAAACACTATAAAATCAAAGTGACTAAGTCTGAGACATTCATCTATGGCTTAGCAACCACAACAATATAATAGTAAATAACAGTAGTAAAAATAATAATGAAGAGGCCTATTTAATTTTGTTTTTTGGTTACTAGTGCCAGTCAATGATTTAAATATACAAACTAATGTATTCGTCATGACCACCTCTAGGATAGGTTTCATTATTATAAGAAAGGAAAATGAACACCTTTCCCAAGGTTAATAGTATGTGAGGAGTCAAGATTCACTGAACTTGTAATCGAATAGGCATGAAAATAAAAGGGCACATAGATATCACACAGGTAGAATAAAATGAGTGCTGTAAGAGAGACATACACAAGTGTCATTTTCTCTGACTGTCCATCTGTGTCTTGACTGGTTCATTACACACTCTATGTTCACAATACCGCTTTTGTCTAGAATCTCAGGGTCGGCGGATCCTTAGAGCCTCTCCAGTACTTCCCCCCATTGCCAGGATCTCTTTCTGCAGCGTCCCCGAGAGCTGGTCACAGAGTCCTGTTACTGTGCTCCTCTAGCACTGAACACACGCCCTGCAGGCCGGTTCCCGTAGAGAGCAGTTGAAACAAACTGGGTTTCCCTGTACCTCCCATTCTTGGTTTTGCCTAATATAGCCTATTAAAATGTTATGGTTGTCATTTTTCAACAAGCTATTTCTTCTCTGAGGCCACTATTTGGCTCTCTTCCATCTCCCCATGGCTTCTTTTGGGGTTAACATTATAGTGTTTCTGTGAGGTTAAAACTATGTAATTATGGAAGCTGTTTAGGAGCACGCCTAACACATAAAAAGCACTCTGTATAGATGATAGTCATCATGGTACTAATAATAGCATATTTGTTACTTACTGGATCAGACATTGTTTATAGAATTTTTCTCCTTTTGGGTGATCAGATTTTATGTATAATTGTTTAGATATAGATACTAGTTTTCCTTAAACATGTACAGCTAAAAGGACACAATTCTTCAGGTTTACCTGTGTATATTATTAAAATGAATCCCAACTAATTGAATTCTGGTTTAATTATTAAGTTAATTGATAGGGACATTGGCAGTGTTGACTTGTATGTACATGAAATCTGGGTTCTGCCTTGCTGAATCATATACTTAAATATCATATTTAAAACCTAAACAACTGCTAGACTTTCTGATTGCTCATTAGAAAATAGTAATAATGAGAGATGAGAAAGGGAGGGGTGGAAACATTTACAATAAATAAATAGAAGCCATTTGAGAGATACTGCCCTTTATAAGAGTGATAAGTAAATGTGGTTGAAGTCTGTCTAATGATCATAACGGCTTCTCCATTCCCAGGTGGAATCTTCCTTTTTTCCTAAGTACACCAACTCTTTGTTTATCAACCTAAAAAAATTGCAATAAACTATAGTTTTCACTACAGACAAGGCCAGACAGCTAATTAAAAGATGCTAAAATAGGCAGCTCCCTGGAGCCTAGAGTTGGCTTTTAAGGTTGATTTTGAATGACTTGTCCAGGCAGGGAGTCTTCTAGGAGGAAATGCATCTTTGTCTAGGGTTAGGTCAAGGGCTGGACTGACTCCCAGGGCTCCAGTGAACCTCCAGGAGAAATGCCTGAGGCACAGCCCAGATGGAGGAAGTTGCCAAATCCTCTCAGAAGAGGGAGTTGAAGATTGATCATCACTCTGGACTGATATTCAGTTGCAGCAAAGAGTATGCCAATGGCTATTCTCCCTGCTTTGCTTGTCTGTGGTGGGTATCATTGACCTATGCAATTGTGAATTCTCAAGTTCAAGTACAGTATCAACAAGCTGGAACACCAGTTGTGCCAAGTGCCAGTTATATGTCTTTCCATCATTTTGTGTTTGCTTTGGAAGAAGAATGTTCTAGGATATGGCTCCTAGTTATGCAGAATAATGACATTTTCAGGCTGTATGGAATCTTGTGTCATCTAGTCCAATCACCTCATTTTGCAGATCAAGAAACTGAGGCTGAGAGAGAAGGGACTTGCCCGGAGTCACTCAGCTAGTCGGGGGCAGACATCAGTGCAAACTGCGGTAAGTCATGTGGCCTCTTTTCAGCTTCTTTTTCCAATCTATAAAATGGAAATGAGAAATAGGTCTACACAATCTCTCTACAATTCCTTTCTATTCTAATATTTAATTTTGGATTCTTACTTTCCAATGCGATTTACATTTTGTAATCATCAAGAAGCTTTTCTGAAAATAATGCATTTATCTCCCTAAATAATAGTGTTTGAGCATTTTGATAAAGACTAAAGTTCTAATTAAGAATTTTGCATTGTGTACAGATACCTCTGTATATGGCATAGATTTAAAGGTTTTGAAAACACACCTAGTTTTGAATATGGTTGATAATTTACTATATTATATCCTAACAATACAAACAATTTTTAAATAAAAACTATAGTAAATGCTTCATTATTGTTTATTGCCTTATGTTGTTCTGCTCATTGATGGAAAGTTCAGGTCTCACGAATGGGTAAAGATTCTGGAGAAGGACTGCAGTACAGGACAGACCTGCCCACGTTGATTTTGGTTAGTTGAAAACTCCATTGCTTTTAAGCAAGGATTGGATTTTTTTCCCTCTCATTTCTTCAGCAGGCACATTTTAGACAAACTGACAGCAACTCCATTACGTAATGGCAGCTGTCACAGCTCTCATCAAGCATGTGAATGTTTAGGGTCTCTGTATGGGGTAAGCTGGGTTGTAAGGGCAAAGGAGTCAAGGGTAACTTGGACGTGGGGTTTCAAGTAATTGTCTCTGTGGAGTTGGAGGGGCATTTAGTAGGAGCAAGGAACTTAATATCTTATTTATTTAAACTCATCAGATGTAAACCTTCATAGTCTTGTAAGACTCTGACTTACGAGTATTAATATCCATTTTCCTTATTAAACATATGAATTTAATTTTTTTGAAAACCAGTTCATCATGCAGAGAATTCTGAGGTTGGAGAGTTCATTGGTTACGGGAAGGAGACTTTTCATTGTTTGCAAGAAGAAGCATCTTTACACCACTGGGAATGAAGATTCTCAGACATTTATTACCTAAAT
>PVKM010035680.1:0-15119 GCA_004027735.1 Carollia perspicillata | reverse complement strand
CCCAAATAAAAATTAATAAAAACTGAGTTGATCCAGCCCAGAGCCAGGCAAGTATGAAAGGCATACATGAATACCATCAGCAAAGGGTTCACTCCACCTCAAATCCAGCCTGCAGCCCATTGGCTGGTAAGTGCCCAGGGCTAGTGATAAGTGGAAGGACTTAAAGAAAAGAGACTAACATTTTTTAAAAATCATTCAATAGCCCTGACTGGTGTATTCAGTGGATTGAGCGCGGGCCTGTGAATCAGAGGATCGTGGTTCAATTCCCAGTCAGGGCACATGGCTGGGTTGCAGGCCAGGTCCCAGCAGGGGATGCACGAGAGGCAACCATACATTGATGTTTCTCTTCCACTCTTTCTCCTTCTCTTCCCCTCTAAATATAAATAAATAAAAACTTTTAAAAAAATAAAATAAATAAAAATAAAGTAAAAAAATATTCAATAGCTCTGTCTTTGGACTCTAGATTGCATTAAAAAGGCAAAAGTCCTCTGATAGGGGCGGGGTAGGGTGGCCTTGGACACACCTGTCTCCAGTTTTCGGAAGTTGGCTCAGCCATACAGTGTCCTGCTGCTCAACCCCACATACAGGAAAGTTTGGTCCCACTTAAGCATTAGGGATTTAGTAGTTCCTGATAAAATCGACCATTTAAATTGTTTTGTAAGGTAGACCTTTCCTTTAAGCCTGACTGGAAGTAGAAAGATGACTTCTGGGGTCAAAGCCGGGGATTCAGGCTGCGGACAGTGTCAGGGAGGGCAGGTCTAGCTGAGTAGGCAGGAGCCTGGAGTCTGGGAGGCGCACGACCCAGGTGGTCTACACAGAGTGCTCCGTGCGGTGCCCGATAGGCAGTGAAAAGAGCATTGTTATCAATCTAGCTGTTGCTGCGGTTGTTGAAAAATCAAAAGCTCTTCCTTCAGAAAACGTGATGCCAGGTAACTCAGTGTCTCAGCGAACTTCAGCTTCAAGGTTAAAGCAGCTGAAGGGGAAGATTGTTAAGTCTACAAGGGTCTTGTCCATTAGAGGGTGTTTAACCCCCCTAAGTCTTATCTAGGAACTGCAGTGTTAGTGCTAGTACAGTCTGAGGAATCTCAGGGCAACAACCCTAGAGTATCTTTCCTGTCACCACTGAGGAACTCATTATGCAGGAAAACATTTGCCACAGAAAGTGACCTTTGCCCTGGCTGACGTGGCTCAGTGGATTGAGCACTGGTCTGCGAACCAAAGGCTCACTGGTTTGGTTCCCGGTGAGGGCACACGTCTGGGTTGCAGGCCAGGCCCCCGATTGGGGGAATGCAAGAGGCAACCACACACTGACACTTCTCTTCCTCTCTCTCTCACTTCCTTTCTCTCTCTCAAAATAAATAAATAAAATCTTGAAAAAGAAAGTGACCTTAGCCCCTGAAGGACAGGGGGCCTACTGTGAGGCCGAGATCCCTTACTGTTTTTATAACTGAAGTCACTTACTGAGGCTCCTTCTCCATGTGTAGATTGAAGGAAAAGAATAAATGTTTTAATCTTTTTGTTTTAATATTTCTGTGGAAGAAAAAGTTGTGAACCCCTTGACGACAGGTTCTTTATAATTACTGTTATGGGTCTTTTCTTGTCATTGCATTGATGTAAGATCTTTGATTGTGTGTAGCCTTTCCAAAATGTCTCATGTGTCCGGCTTCCGGGCACTCCTGGTTTTTATTCATGTTCTTCTTGTGGAAGGGCCCTTTTCAGTCCAGATGGCTTGTTCAGTGTGCTTACCACAACCTCCCAAGATGGCTTAGACTCGGAGCCGGAATATTGCGAGTTAGAATCGTGACCCCAGGGTGGGTGTATCGGCTCTCTGACCTTGAGTAGTCACTTAACCTCTTTAGTCCACAGTTTTCTCATCTCTTAAATGGAGATAATAAAGCAATTTGCCTTTTACTATTATTGGCAGGATTAATTGAGATACTACATAGAATGCACAAAGAAAGCTTGGCATGGTGGTGCTTCAGAAATGTTGGGTGATATAATCATTGTTGTTGTTAATCATCATCATCATAATATACTCTTTGCTAAGCTTAAGGCTGATAAAAAGGTAAATGAGAGAGATCCATGCCTTCCACAACCTTGCAGCTGATTAGGGATAATATGAATTCATTCACTTAACAAGTGTTTATGGAGTACCTACTCAGTAAATGCCAGATACTGCTCCAGGCATTGGGGATACCCTGTGCACTGCCCAACAGGGACCAAAACAGACCAGTCTCATGGCTTTTATATTCTACTGGCTACACACTTGGACAGTTATATACAATTTAGGGTGTATCGATTGTATATAAATGGTACTTACAAAACACTTGATCAGATGAGACTTTTAGAATAGAAACCTGCAGTTAGTAGGTCCTCAAGTACCTATTAAATTAAAGCAACCGATCAAAAAATACAGTGAATCAAACATCCAGATGAAAATTGATCCCAGTAGCAGGTATAAAGAAGGCTATACAGCTGCTGTTTTTTCCGCCCCCCACCCCTCCCTCTCACTCCGGTGGCTTTGGCTCGGATACAGGCACAGCTCACAGCAGTGCGGCCTGCTCAGTCAGAACCGCCCTTCACAGCGACCTCCCCAATGGCTAGCGTGTCCCCGCTTGCCGGTGCAGTCATGGCCGAACCCAGGATCTGAGTCACCTGCACGGCAGCTGCACACCCAGATGCAGAATGACAGGAGATAGCATCCAGTATCTCCTCACTCAGGACCAGAGAGGTACGCGCCTCAGCCCAGTTTTGGGCACCAGCCAATTCCCAGAAAGGTACAAGTGCACCGGGGACTCATGACCGTGGCACAGACTCCTGACTGAAAGGAATCAAAGTCTGAGGGTGAGAACTGAAAGTCGTTCGTCAGGATTCTCAGTCCACACTGGATGTGACATTGACACAGGTTATTTGTTCCTTAACTTCCATCTCGGTGATCGTGTTGAGTGTTCATTTATGGTCTTCCTGCCTCTTCAGGGCTGTCAGCTACTTGTCTAGAAAGACTCTTAAATCTTCAGAAGAAAGTTACTCCACAAATATCTAGAATAAGAAATGTGTGTATTTGTTCACACATACACGTGGGCACCCATGCATATACACACACAATTCTCTGTTGTAATAGTAATTTATAATCATTGTGGAAAATTCGAAAAACACAGAAGAGAATAAAGAAAATGAGAAATTACTATTCAGCCATGCCAGTCAATATGGTTAAGGGTTTTAAGTATTTCCTTTCAGTCTTTTTTTTTTCTTTATAGATAGACAGAGTTGTGACAGTGTTGCATATAATTTTTCATCCTGGACTTCTCAGTTAACATCATAGAGTAAGCATTTCTTCATAACGTCAGAAACTCTTAATCCCGTTTCCAATACCAGCAAATGCTGTAATTACTGAGCAATAACCTAGGACTGAGCTCAGAGCTGTACAAATAAAATAGTCGAAGGCAGGTGCCCCAGTAGGGTCTTCAGTTCCAAGCACCCCGGCTGCATGAGGTGTAACCAGTGGCCGTGTCTGAACCTTTTCTGTCCCCGCACACGAGAGCGATGGGGGTGGGAAGTACACGCACTGGTAGTTTAAGTCAGGTCCCTAGGCCATCTGACCGCCACCTCCACCCAGTGTTGAGAATCTCTCGTCTACATGCCGCGCTCCTTTTTTCTCCCCTCTGCTCAGCTACGAGAGAAGCAAGCCTACGTTGAGAAAGTTGAGAAGCTGCAGCAGGCCCTGACCCAGCTGCAGTCTGCCTGTGAGAAGCGAGAGCAGATGGAGCGGAGGCTTCGGACCTGGCTGGAGAGAGAGCTGGACGCCCTGAGAACCCAGCAGGTGAGGGGGGAGGCGAGGGGACGACAGCCGGCAGAATGGGCATATTCCTTCGGCAAACAGCCCTGGAGCAGGGCCCCGCTGTGGGCCAGGCTCTGCCCTCTGCACTGAGGATGCGGAGGAAAAGAACTCCCTGTCGTAGGGAGCCCATAGGGAGCCAGCGCAGCGGCCAGTGGAGGAGCCAGACAGTCCCCTCACTGGGGTGACAAATGTCCTTGCAGAAAGTGGCGACCCTGGGGACTGGGCATAGGGGAATGTGGCTTTAGACCGCTTCGCAGAGAAGGACATTTGAGTTGGACTTCGAAAGACGAGTTTCTTGGGGGTTCCCGGGGAGAACGTCAGAGGTAGAGGAAGAGCACGTGGAAAGGAGAGAGGCCTGCTGAGGGGCATCTGGCTCAGGACGCCTGGGTGCAGCCCACAGCGGGGAGACAGCCTGGGGAGTCGCTGGTGAGGAGGGGAAGGCCAGTTTGTGGGAAGCATTTGGTCGAGGTGAGAACTTGTTCCTATGACCAACGGAGCCAACAACAGGGAGTCTGTAAGCTGGAGAGGACTGTGGTACAAGGATTGGGAAGAGCCCTCCGGTGGTGGCGGGAGGGCCTGGGGGCAGGTGGTGCAGGGGAGAGGCCAGCGGGAAGGCTGTGGGTGCCATCCAGGCCGAATCCACAGGGGAGCTGGTGAGGGGGTGGGGTTAGTAGGTCATGACCAGCAGCGCTGTGGGTGCTATCCAGGCCGAATCCACAGGGGAGCTGGTGAGGGGGTGGGGTTAGTAGGTCATGACCAGCAGCGCGGATGCAGAGGTAAAGGAGAGGAAGGAGTTCAGGACTGTCCCGGGAGTGTCATGTTGTCCAGAAGCTCCTAATCCTTCTGCCTCGCCTGCCTTAGCCTTGCAACCGCTGTTAATGTAACTCAGGTACAAGTAAGCACAGAGTAAAAAACACCCAGCCCAGGCTCTGTGTGCCTTGGCAAGGGGACAAGCCCTGCAGGGCGGCCCTGTGGCTGGACTGGGATCCCTACAGGCCAGTCAGACTCCTGGCTCCAGAGAGCACTCAGGCCAGTGTGGTGGGCGAAGCCCTCTCTGCAGCCAGTGAAGAGGGGTATGCAGTACATCGGGAACCAGGGAATGCAGGGCGGCTCCATGGAAGTATCTGCTGGGTAGGGCATAGTGGTTGTGGTTGAAACACTTGAGAGCCCTTGAAAGCGTGCGCTCAGGCCGGGCCAGCCCTTCCTCCTGGCAGGCCCCCACAGTTCCCCTGGGTGCGTGTGCTCGGGGAAGGTGTTAGTGACGTTGTCCAGAACACGAGGAAACCCACCCGGCCTCTCACCATCTCGGCGGAGCTGACGGCGCATGAGGCAGGGCGAGTCTGTCTCCAGACCTCGGCTGCTCCCGCCCTGTGCCGCACGCCCTGGCACTGCGGTCGCCCTTCAGCTCTTCTCTGTCGTGCAGTTGCTGAGATCTTAACCTTCCCGACTGCAGGGCAGGCTTCTCTGATGCCGGGACTGTGCTGGCACCGGTGCTGCTTACGAACCTTTGGCTGACAAAATGGGCACCTCTCAATCCTTAGAGAGAGAAAAAAATGCTTGTTTCTCGTTGCTGTGTCACCCACACCCTCCAGTGGGATTACTTATCTCTGGACCTTCTGTTCTGAGTCAGTGAAACCAGACTCGACTCCATTACCCCCGCTGTGTACCGAGAAGAAATGTGCAGTTAGAATTCTGTGAAGAACCTCTCTGCCGCCGCAGAGGGCCAGCACAGTCCAGCTGGTGTTTCCTTGGACCGCGGAAAGACGCCCCTGCTGTGCAGAAGGGTTGCTGGCAGATTCGGGCTTACCTGCAAGGAAGGGAGTTTCAGAATGAAGGCTCTCCAAGGAAATGACTCGGCTTGCATTTTGGGTTGAGCCTGGGGGGCTGATAGCGTTCCCCCAGCTGTTTATGGCTGACATGAGGCCAAAGGGAGGGGGGACGATCTTTAGGGTAAAACAGAACTTCGTTTAACTCGGCATTTCTTTAAAAAATATAAGAGTTTTTTTAAATGAGCTTGTTAATCCGTCTTTTATGATATGAAAGCATTTCCTTGTTATGTTTGCCTACTTATCAAAAAGATGACTGTTACTTTTTGTTCTTTCTCCAACACCTCTGTACCGTTGTACCAGTACATAGGGCGGTGAGCCAGCAGTGAGCATGGAGCATTCTATGACCCCAAAAGGCAGAATTTTATTACAAATGCATCCACTCAAAAGCCTTGCGTTTCTTACGAGCTCCATGTGGTGTATACTATAAAATTTGGTCAAACTCCTGCCTGTATGCTTCAGTGTTGAAATTCTTGCATTTGCTTAGTAATTCTTAATGGCCCAAATGGGGTGCTCGTGAAGAGTTGTCAGGGTCCCGTGTGAGGCCAGAAGGATTCTGCAGAAATAAGCCGGCTGAGGTGGCCACATTAGTTTCTAGATAGAAACTGACAGGCACAAAGGACAGCTTAGCAAGGCTGTGGGATCTTTTCCTTGGGGCGTTTCTAAGAACAGGAGAGCTTCTCGTCTTGAAGGAAGGACTTGATGTCCCCCTGCCCGAGGCCAGGTACCTGGCCGGGGAGGGGTCAGTAACCTCCTGCATAGATCAGTGAGGACAGTTGCGTGCCTTTGCTCTAGTCTTGCTTAAATATTGGTCACTGGTGAGATCCTAGAATAATTTGTATTCATAGCTTTAAAAAATTGAATGCAGGCATATGGTTTACCAAAGCCCGTGGGCCCATTTGCTCTTTTTTCTCTGGCAGGATTAGAGTCCATTAGGGCAGCTCGAACATCCACCTGGTGCCCCAGATAGTTGACATGGTTCAGGGTAAAGTGCTCAGGCACCTCTCGTCTTGCACCCAGAATTTGTGGTCCTGGAAAAACACGAGGGCACACAGAGCAGCTGGGGTGGAGTCACTCTCCCCCGATGTCAGAACCTCATCAAAACCCCATGGCCCTCGAAGGCGTGCTGTTCAAAGGAGACAGCGTGCCTGAGTTGAGAGGGAAGACGTCTGGAATGGGAGCGTCCTCGCTGTGAGCAGCCCAGATGACAGAACTGCTTCGTCTCCCGTCATACGGGCACGATGGAAAGAAAGGGCCGGACTAGCAGTCGAGGATTTTTGTAGCACTCTACTTTGTTTAGCCCTTTGAAGTTTATTAAATGCTTTCATGTGCATTACCTTATTTGATTCTCAGCCTTCCGAGTGGGGCAGGTGTTCATTCCTGTGGTTCCCAGATGAGAGCATCGCAGCTGGGGGGCATGCGCGTTAGGTTCTCTGGCCTTTACGTGAGATCTCCAGCCTTGGGGAAAACAAACACCTGGAATCACTTCCTTGAGGTCTACAGAAAGTGCCCTGGACCAGGAGGCCGAGACTTAGATCCCGTTCTTATGTATAAATTAACTGCAGGGCATTGGACAAGCTACTTGTTGTCATGCAGAGCTTTACTTTTTATTTTTGGACCCCCAGACCTAGGTTTGAATCTTGATCCTGCTGCTGATTAGCTGAGAGACATGGAACAGTTCATTTAACCTCTCAGAAGCTTAGTTTCCTAAAACCGGGATAATGTTTTCTACTTGCATTATAAAGTTCCATGACTATCGAATGAGATGGGACACGTCGGTAGGTGGGGTATCTTGCTGTTAGGATCTGCTAAGTTTGGTCGTCCACACCGGAGAGGGAGAACGCGTGATTGGTGGGAGTGGGAGCGAGTGTGCTGGGGATCTGGACGGGCCGTGAGGGCTCCACGCGGGTAGCTGTGCAGACGTGGTTTATGTGGTGTACTTTATAGCCTCGTTTCAGCATCAAGATGTTATTTCTCCTGCTTCTCCAGAAACACGGAAACAGCCTGCCGGGCAGCATGCCAGAGTACAACGCCCCGGCCCTGATGGAGCTGGTGAGGGAGAAGGAGGAGCGGATCCTGGCCCTGGAGGCCGACATGACCAAGTGGGAGCAGAAGTATCTGGAGGAGAGCACCATCCGGCACTTCGCCATGAACGCCGCAGCCACTGCGGCCGCCGAGAGGTGAGACCAGCTGCGCGTCCAGCAGAGGGGTTCCGTTCAGTGACGTGAAGGACAGTCACATCGTGGAATACTGCATGGTCTTCAAGAGCGATGGGAAAGTCTACTTCACATTCGTTTTCTAACAGTGGGTGCGTGTCAGAAGAATAGTTAAGCCTCATAACAGCCCCGAGAGGAGGAACTATTGTTATCTCCGTTGTGCAGGGAAGAAATGAGCCTTAGAGAGGTGCACAGTTGATTCCGATGCACACTGCTGCCACAAGTCAACGTGAGATGACTCCGACTTCAAGCTGACTTCACTTGGCTGGGAATTGTTTCCTTCTGCCGTCGGTTATTACCTCTGTTGCTTTCTTTCCTTTTTGGAGGGGCACAATCTTATTCTTTCTTTCAAAATTAGCTCCAAATGTTCAGCAATTCACAACATAATCCTGTGAGACCCTCCTCTTGCCTGAGTGAGCAGCTAGGTCCCCTCGATGGCTGGAGCTCACCTGCACGCGTGATGCTGGGCTGCTCGAGTGGCCGTGCGTTCTCCCCGTCAGGTGTCTCAGTGCCTCTCCCCCACTCCACCTTCCACCAGTTTGCTTGTTGTCCGTAAGTTAATGGGGCATTTCATTCGCAGTTGTTTGGAATTCACTAAAATTCAGGGTCAGTATATTTGGAGGAGATCCTCAAATTTCAAAGTTGCATCCATAAAACGTGGCTAGTTGGTCCCACATTTCTTGGGATGTGTTTTTTTTCTTCTTTCATGACAAAGAGAAGGCCCATGGGGGCAGAGAGGGGATACTTTGACAGTCATTCATGGGCTTTCATGTTCATTACTCAGGTAGGGAAAAATCACTAGCAGTACGCTCAGGTGTTGCCTCCAGGAACTGGGAGAGAGAGCGGCCGCCCACGTGGGCATAGATGCCCCCACTGGGTGCCCCAGCACACGCACACCTGGAGAGACCTGCAGACTCATGTGGAAAATGGCCATTTGAGGATCATATTCTAGTGCTCGACTGTTGTCTATGCATGTCTGTGCTTTGGGGAGAAGCACCCACAATATCCCATGCAAGTGAGCCCTCGGGAGCGGGAACAGACGCTGGGGACGTGTGTTGTGTGTGGAAGCTGCAGTCATGATGTGAGAGTCAGAGGAAGGCGCAGCCTCCAGTGCAGTCTTGGTACTGGATGGGTGGGACATTGAAACTCTTGGGAATATTTCTGGATATTTACATAATTGGTCATCTTCAGCTTCTTGCTTTGTAAGGCAGTGAGTAAATCTCCTCTATCCTGAGGAGGAGAACAAACCACCACACAGTCACAAAGAGACTTGGACCTCAGAGGTGCCTGTGGCTGGTAAGAGAGAACACTGCGCAGGGACGCAGGGCGCCACGCGTGAGGCTTCCCCAGCTGCCGCCCGCCGTCAGTGTGTGACTCTGCGACAGCCCTTCTGAATGTCACTGAACTTCATTCTGAAATGGGAATTAAAATTCTTGGCTGGTTACAAGCAGAGAACCAGACCCTGTTCCACTGGCTAAGGACACGAAAGCCCCATTAGCCGTGTCAACGTGTTGTGTTGAAAGCATGACCAAGGGGCCTCTGTGTCATCGTTGCCTCCACAACTATCCATTTATCAGATTAGATGCATGTTTGGGGCCTGGGGCCTGAGAACAAATGGGACTGGAATATAAGATCAGAAGTTGGGGCTGTGGCAGGGTTCTGCCCACAGGGCCCACCCCCGCGCCCGCCATGATGAGAATAAGTCGGCCAAGACACGATCTGCTTGGGGAGGAAAGGTGGTCGATCTCTCAAAGGAGAAGGACCAGGAGCCTGTTACTCAATGGGCTTTTATTGGGTTTAATTTGCATAGGGATACAGGGCGTATACATAAAGCTCATCAATCATTATCAGGCAGTAATTATCAAGCAATAGATAACATTCAAAGAACTATGAGGGCTTATTCTGAGTCAGGGTCAGATAGTTAAAGGGCCAAAAACTTTGGGGAACAAACTCATTTCATGCTTGGACCCTTATCATTTAAATTGAGGGTGTTAGCAAAACAGGTTTCACAGGATTTTATGCATTCTTTCTTAGGCCTGAATGCCCCAGGGAACCTGCCCTATCCAGCACAGGGCTGCACCCACCACCTCTGGGCCTTGTTTCTAGCGTTAGTCAGGCAGGGGAAGTAAGGCAGCCAAGAGATTAGAAGACTTTTCACAGACAGAATGAGGACTTAGGCTATGTCAAAGCCAAGGGGTGAGGGTCCATCACCCCCTTTTTCTGTAGCCTTCCAAGTCCTTCCCTGAGGGCCCCTTCGTGACCATGCCTGTCTTAGGTCGTCCCTACCTTGAGGAATCTTACCTGTCATTGGCTAACCAGTCATCTGCTCAGGGCCAAGCAGGGTGAGGTGAAAGGGGGCAGAGGTGGCGCCCCTACAAGGAAGATAAGCTTTGTCTCCTAAGTGGCTTATGGTCCCAAGGTCGCTCACTCAGCCTTAGCCATGGGATGGTTACAGCTTCTGAAACCAGGCAGGGTGGTTCCCAACATCAGGCAATGAATAGGTGTGAAGCATGAGACTTGTATGGAGGCACAGGAGTGGGGTGGTGGGGGTGTGAATAGAACCGGACAACCCAGTTGCCATCAGCCCCTCACACGGCGCCATCCCAGCCTTGTTCGTCATCCTCCATGTGAAGGCAAATGCCTCCTGCCCTCAGAGAACAGGACGGATGGAACGAGGCCCTTTCCACCTCTCCTGCCTTCCGCCCTTCTTTGCCTCCACATGTACTTATTGAGCATCTAATAATTCTGTGGAATTATTGACCTCCATACTGACCACTCCTTGCCACAGTCTTGAGAAAAATTAGGTTTTTAGCTCCAATCTTAATGTTCTTTTCAAAGAAAACCTCCATAATTTCGGCATTGCTTTTCTGTTGAAAGATTTTTGAGAAAGGTCAAAATTCGGAGCTCTTGTCTAAATGCTAAATGGCCGCTTACACATTGGTAAAAATTAGTATTTCCAGTCATTAGTTTTGTGTCTTTCAGCCACGGATCAGTACTTCCCATCTATCAGTAATGATTTTTAAACAAAGAAAATGATTTTTGTGTACCAGCTGATTTTACCTCCCTGATGCATCTTGGCACCGTGGATCAGAATTTTGAGAGATTGGCCCTTTTTATGCTTTTGAAGCTTTTTACAGATTTCAGAGCAATGTAATATTTTTTGAGAGTCTTATGCACTTGCCTTCTAAGTTGTTTTTGTTTGATTGCGCCTGCTGCCCTTACTTGGCAGTAAACATGAATTTTTAAGTCTGTTTCTGGATCCGAATGAATTCTCCAAAAGTAAATTGGTCGAAAATGTTTCTCCTGCCACTAATTCCTGTGTCGAGGTTTCTTGTGCACCACAGAGTGGACTTACGTTTTTGCTAATACATTTAAGGCATTTTGCTTCTTTTCCACATTACTGAGCTTTTTATGATTTATATTGAGCCACTGTTTGCACTTAAGCCGCATTCTCACGTGTGCCTGCTTTATGGGTTTATTTTATCTACGTGCATCTTTGCCGAGGCCTTCTTCAGAAAAACACGGGAGACGTCTGGAGTGTACAGTGACGGTTAAGGGCATGGACACGGAGGAGTTAGTACATACCTGGGTGTGAATTCCTTTCCACCCTTCCGCACTGGGTGTCCTTGCAAAGCCGCCTGCAGAACGAGGGTGGTGAGGCCTACCTCACACGCTGCCCCAGACCTAAATGAGATGCCAGTGTGCCGTGCTTTCCCCAGCGCGCAGCCTGAGGGAAGTGCTCGCTCATTGGCAGCTGTTCTTCAAAAAGATTAAAATGGGGGCTCTTTTGTTGCTGTTTTTGAGCATTCTAGAAAAGAGATGTTAGATTTTAAATATGACTGTAGCACTGGATTACGCATTTGAAGAGATGTGAGCTGTTTGGCTAGACTCGGGGGTGTCCAGCCTGCGGGCTGCATGCAGCCCAGGATGGCTATAAATTCGGCTCAACACAAAATGGTAAATTTACTTAAAACGGTTTTTTTGCTCATCCGTTTTTGTTAGTGTTTGTGTGTAGCCCAAGACAACTCTTCTTCTTCCAGGGTGGCCCACAGGTGCCAAAAGGTTGGACGCCGCTGGCCGCTAGACCATTTCTCATTAATTTAGCATTCACGGATCTGAGACATCATTGCACCTACTCCGGTCAAAGATACACCTAGACCATGTAGGCGGTGCAGCGCTCCCATTTGCACCAGCCGTCCTTAACCGGGGGGGTTAAACTGCTGAAACCAGTGGTGGGAATAGTTCTCTTTGACCAGCTGTTTTCTGTCAGACTGCTGCTTCCCGCGCCACCGTTCCCGTCTGCCTGTGTCTGTCCCCCCCCTTCCTCCCCCCGCTGCACTGCACTGTCCAAGCACAGGGGGGTGTCTTCTTCATCTCTCTGCGGAGCGACCGGGGCGGCTGCCACGCCGAGTGGGCCCGAATGCTAGGCGGGGCCCGTAAAACAACCAGTGAGCTAGAATGCAAACGCGGGGGAAGATTTCAGCTTCAACCTCTGTTCACGAGGACCAGTACAGTTTTAAGTCTTTTCTGAGTCTTCGTTTCACTGTAAAATGACTGAAATAGCTGCTCCGTGGATGAGGAGTAGACATAAAACTTCAACTCTGATTGAGAAAGTCAGAAGGGATAAGGCAGTGTGAAAGCGAAACACCAACGAATACAACAATAGTACCCATATGTCAGTAGATGCACAGTGCCCATGTTCATAGCATGCTACACAGCTTAGCACACAGTGTCGTTAGGAGAAGGGGCAGGGAGTTTTCACTTTAGGGTTTTATTGTGTTTTCCTTAGGTACTGTCGTAATTCTGTCAAGTTGAAGGAGAGAACTGGCTGGGGCTTAGGAGAGGGCGAGGGAGTGAAGGGGTTCGTGGGGAGATGCCTTCAGTGTGGTGTCCTCGGACGCCTCCTGGTGAGCATTTGCGTCACTCCTGTGTGTCCTGTGTTGCCAGGGACACCACGATCATCAACCACTCGAGGAGCGGCAGCTACGGCGAGGGCTCGCTGGAGGCCCACATCTGGCAGGAGGAGGAGGAGGTGGTGCAGGCCACCAGGAGGTGTCAGGACATGGAGTACACGTAAGGGACAGCCGTGCGCGTGGCTGTGATACTGGGCTCCGCTCTGGTCACTCGCCTCTAGACCCCAGTGACCGACGTTGGTGCCCACACGCCAACTCCGTCCTGCTCGGGACAGCTGACAGGCTCAGCCGGTTACTCTCCTCGTTGTGAAAAGAACTCAAGTGTTTTCCAATTCTTGTTTTTGGCCATCGTGGGAAAAATTGTCTTCTCCCAGAAAACCTGTTCATCTTTTCATTGTTTTCTTCAGAACGTAGGGGAATTAACTTCCTTGGAAAGCCGACCCTCTGTGAGGCTTCGTATTCATAGTTCCCGTGTTTCCTGCTGCTCTGTCCCTGCACTTCGGTCCCTGAGCTGGTCCCTGAGCACACTGTGGCCCGGGGGTTCTGCTAGGAGGCCACGGTCATTCTAACCTACGTGCTCGGGTTCCCAGAAGTCCCAGAGCCTCCTGAGGGACCAGAGAAGGTGTACCCTTTCAATCTACTTCAAAAGATCCATCTTACACGGTTTGCAGATTATAAATGTTTGAAGACTTGACTGCAATTCGTTCTCCATCCTCAATCACAATTCAAGTCCCTGGGGCAGCCTGAGAACAATGCTTCGAGGTTTTCTAGGCTTTTGTTTATGACTGTTCTATTTTGTTTTGTTACACAGCATTAAAAACCTCCACGCCAAGATCATAGAGAAGGACGCCATGATTAAGGTCCTTCAGCAGCGATCCCGTAAAGATGCCGGGAAGACGGACTCCTCGAGCCTTCGGCCAGCCCGCTCTGTCCCTTCCATTGCCGCAGCCACTGGGACCCACTCCCGCCAGACCTCTCTCACCAGCAGCCAGCTAGCTGAGGAGAAGAAGGAAGAGAGGACCTGGAAGGGAAGCATAGGTGAGCCCCACACCTCCGTCAGCCTCGCGTCTGGAAAGCAAGAGCCACGCCAGCCCCGAGAGGCAGCCTTGTCTGGTGCAAAGAGCCCTGACACTTCTGTGGTGTCGGGCCCTGTCACTCATGGAAACAGAAATGCCACTGAATACTTCCAAGTCTCGGTTCACTCATCTGTGAAATGGGGAGGAGAATCAGCTTACCTTTGACTGTGGAAGTTAAAAGGGCTCTGTGGGAGCAACAGCTGTGCCACGGGATTGGCATTAGCCACGGGTTGACTCATGCAGTTACTAGCATGATTGTTGAAAGCTGAGGTAGCCGACCCTTAAAACCTAAAGTGTTCCAATAGGAAAAGCTTAGAAGTCAGGCCCCTGAACTTGGCCCTGCCCCAGACCAGCTGTAAGACTGCTCCACCTCTGCTTCTGTCCCTAGAGAAGCAGGGCAGTGTCTGTCCTGTTGTCCCTGGGGCTCTGGTGAAGGCACACTGAGATACTGGGGAGCAAGCACTTTGGGAGAAGCGTGCTAGTGCAGAAGAGGTTGGTGGTCGTTGTTCTTTTTGTATCGTTGCAAAGGCAGAATTTTAAGAATTCTGCAGATGCGGTGTTAACCACGAGTGGGTTTCCTGGGCCGAGGGCCGGCCTGTCGCCGGGCTCGCTGGGTCCAGAGAGGAAGTGGGCAGCGCCGCCCGGCGCGCAGGCAGCATTCCCAGACACGCGTCCTCCACTCTCTCCCCTGCACTCTGGCAACTCCGGGGTCTGGCCCTCCTTTGATGCCTGTCCCTGGGGCAGAGCGTGCTTTGTTTATCTGTGGAGCTGAGAGCCAGTTTTTGTCAGCAGGGGCCTGGCTGCTTCGTGCCAAAGCGGGTGAGAGCTTCCAGTATGAACCTGACAGAGTAGGGGGATCAGAGGCACCCAGCCAGAATCCCTGTGCGAAGTCCCTCCACGGGTCACTTCAGCAGTCCCTGGCCTCCAAGGAAATGTACTTCAAAGAGGACGTGCATGGACAGCAGCTGGGATCATCAAAGACCCTCCGAAGGACACTTAGCTCCCAGCCCCATGAGAGAGCCTGTGAGTCGGTGCTCAGATGCCTGGTAGAGAGCCTGAAGGGCACTCAGGCCAGTCTGTGGTGTCCAGCCAGACGGGCATTTCTCTGTTCTTTGCTCTGGGGTTCCATTGGTGCCAGGTAATTGGTGTCCAGGCGTCACAGAAGCAGAGGGGCTCTGACAGGCCAGGCCGAGGCACACACTCCCGGGCCACTGCCCCGTTCCCGCGTCGTTTCCACAATTTCTTGCCCA
>PVKM010035679.1:0-15084 GCA_004027735.1 Carollia perspicillata | reverse complement strand
GGGGGGGGGGGGGGGGCACGCCCATGTCAGGTGTCAGCTGAGCGCTGTGACAGGACAGAGTCGGTCTCCGCCCCACAGAGTGTGCATCTAGCAGAGCAGATGGGCCAGTCCTGGTACAGGTGCATTCGCACAGGCGGCTGGAAAGTCACAGCTGAGCCCCGGCCCACGTGGCTCGCTTGGTTGGAGCGCCGTCTCGTGGACCGAAGGGTTGCAGGTTCGGTCCCCAGTCGGGGCGTGTGCGAGGGGGCCAGCCTATCCATGTTTCTCTTTCTCTCTCTGTCTCCCTTCCTCTTTCTTTTTTTCAAAGCATTGAAAGAATGTCCTCAGGCAAGGATAAGAAGAAAAGAATTTTTTAATCACAAATTGAGATTAAGAGCCCCAAAGGGAGCGGGGTTTCGGAGAGCATCTTTCACCGGCCACTGTGGTCTCCAGAGCCCACAGCTGAGTCTCCCGTGGCTCCGTTGAAGGAGGCAGTTCAGCATGTACGAGTGTCAGCTCTGGGGGCGTGCGGGCGGGGTTTACGGAGATTGGGGGAGCTGGGCCGGGATTCTGGAGGACGGGCGCTGACTGAATTCCTGCTCCGCCCACGGTGCACTTCTCGGTGTTTTACGTCAGGGTCAGTTCGCTTAATCCTTAAACCCTGTAGGGTGGGGTGCTTTTATGGCTCCGTTTTACAGAGGAAGCAGAGGGATGCTGTCACTTGCCCAAGGTCGCAGTAGATGTGAAGGGGGACCCACCCTCGGTGGTCTGGCTCCAGAGCTGGGCTCCTCACCGCCACGCTCTGCGGCCGCCAGTCCCTGGGAAGGGCTTCGCAGGAAGACAGCGCAGCGGACCCTCAGGCAGCCTGCGAGCCTTCCGAGGGGCGGGGTGGGTTCAGGCCTGGGGGAACCATGAAGAGGAGGTGGTCCTGCCTCTGGTGGGCAGCGTGGCTGCTCCATGAGTCCGCCCCACTCCCCACCATCACCCGGCTCTTCTGGTTCCCAGAAGGCTTCCCCCCGCCTCACCCAGCGCTCTGAGGGGGCAGAGCGTGCGTTTCTGTCTTCCTTGCCCTGCGCCGGGCGAGGCACAGAGTCAGCTCTTGGCCCGTATTTATAGCGTGAACGATCGACTCAGTGTCAAACCTAGTGTTTTGCCATAGCAGATAGGCAGTGGTCCAAGAGGGTAACTGCTTCTCACTTTTCTGGGCGTTCACGTGACCCAGGAGGGGCGCCGGTTTCCAAACGTCCCCGGAACGACCAGGTCCTCAGAGGGAGCTGGCTTGGGGAGGGGGCTCGGGGGGCGGGGCTTGTCGGTAGGGTGGGGCGCGCCCGAGGCTGGGGCAGCGCTGTCTGACAGGGAAAGCTGTAGGTGTCGGTCAGGCAGGTGAGGTTTTCATAAGATTTGCCTCCCTCTCCTTGATGGAGCTGTTTTGGGGGACAGCAATAGAATCGGGGCTGATTTGAAAATGGGACTTCATTTTTTTTTTTTGTATGAAAATGCTGCTTTGTTCCAATGGCTTTAGTGAGTATGGTAAATATAATCACACTGTTTAAATGCAATAAGAGATTTGTGAAAAGAAATACAGTGATTAATATTGCTTTCCAAATTCCTGGGATAACACTGGTCTGGTATTCTGATCCAGATTAAATTTGACTTTGTGTTAATTTCTTCTCGCAGAAGTAATAATCATTCACAGGTACAGGGCTTCCCCCCTAACACACGGGGAGGCGTGGCCTCGCCTTCCCCGAGCCCGCCCTTTCCCTTTCTGTGACGCGGGCAGGCCCTGGTCCTCCGTCTGGCCACCGGCCCGTCGTCTGCAGCAGCGACTGTCACTTCCCCGGACTCTGGCAACCTGAGTTAATTAAAAGGTTCAGATGAAGTTAATCAAGTTTGGAACTCTAATTTTGTGCAGTGTTTTGATACGAATCGATGAGTCATCTTTTGGCAGAGTCGCCCTCCGGTCCCGAAGACGTTTGATCTTGGGGGAACAGTTTTATGATCTGGAAACTGGTGCGGGGGGTGCCCTGCAGAACTGCAGAGTCAACAGTGATGTGTGTGTGTCTGGGTATGCGGGGCGGGGGGGAGGGAGCAGAACAAAGAGGAGAATTTAATAAGCAGGAACTTGTCAGGGGCTAGGGTCCGTTCTGAGGCCGCTGCCTGTCTAGAGCGTGGGCTTCTGCCCACCCCCTCCCGCCCTGCTAACTGGAGTGCTGACATTTGAAAAAGCAGAAAATGCAGCTTCTGTTTGCTTTGCTGCAAAGAAGTGGCCGGGCTGACTGGCCTCCTTCCCAGAGGCCCCAAGAGGACTTCAGATGTGGTCAGCGAGGTATCTGGACGGTGCCAGCCCGCCGGCCCTGGTCCAGGCAGCCCGCACCGGGAGCAGGCGAGGGGCCCGGGGAAGCGGCGGGGCCCACTGCTGGCGGCCTCTCGGTGCCGCCTCAGTTCTCCCTGAGACGACCTGGCCTTGTTCTCTGAAGATCGATGGGCACGGTTCCCTGTGGCCTCCGCCTCCACTTCTCACGCACTAAATTAGTAACTCACAGTTAATCGAGCAGCTGAGAGAGGGCAGGGCCCGTCTGGAAAAGGCGTGAAGATGTGGTCGAACGGGAGTCCCAGGGGGCGGGCACCGGCAAAGAGCCAGACGGCGCGGAATCCCCGGGGCCGCGTCCCAGGGTCCCTGCCCCTTCTTCTGGGTTCAGTTTGGGTTCAGCCCAGAGTCTCGATGCCAGAGTGGGTACTTCCGCTCCAGCGCTCACTCGCTGGCGGTCACACTGGAGAAGCCACTCAGCCCATCTGAACTGTGGGTTCTTCCCCTGTCAAGGAGGGAGACTGCTAGGACCCACCGACCTCACCAGGTAGTTCTGGGTGAGTGTGTCAGTGTGTGTAGAATCTTCACGATGATTCCGGGCACCTAGTAGGACCGCCGGTTTTGCTGTTACTGGGATCGTTTGAGCTCTTCTCAAGGAGCTTATATTTAACCAGAAGAGGAGAAACTTTGTGGCGATGTCTGTAGAAATGACTTCTCCCCCCCCACCCCCACGCCAGTTGATGCTTCTGTCCCAATGACAGAAATGAGAAGGTCGCACAGGCGGCTGTCCACCCCCCTAACAGCCTGAAGTCCAGCGTCTTCTTTCACTTTCCTGGTGGCCGCCGCCGGGCCTTGGATCGTGTGGTACGAGCGGCTGCACTCGGCATTGCCTCCGTGATCGGCGCACGCGGCGCTGATCCGCATTCTGGGTTTGTGGTCGTGTCCTCTCAGGAGGGATGGACGGCAACAGCGCTGGTATTCCCTAGTGGACACTCAGCGCACCCTCTGCTTGGGCTGGGCTAGCAGGTGCCCAGGGACTAGCTGCCTCTCCTGCCAGCTCTCCTCCGCTCCTGCCCCTGACACTTCTGCAGTTGCCCTGACGTGCTCCAGACTGGGGGGAAGGCAGGTCAGTTCAGAGCACCCAACGATCGTTAGCCTCGAGCTGGCTGCCCAGTGCTCCGGCACCGTGCAGGGTTCGAGGAGCTGCGTTCTAGAAAGAGAGGAGAGTCCTGGTCCCAGATGGCAAAGTGTGCCACACAGCTGTTCCCAAGGAGCCCTCCCGCCCCCTTTTAACCCACCGTGTGCAGAGCCCCAGGCTGGGCGTTTTACTAAAGAGTTGCCAGAGAAGCAGCCTGGAGCCTGTCTCTGAAACTGTCATGGCAAAGGCAGAGCCCGGGGACAGGCTGTGTCTCCTCTTCCCTGGGCGGCGAGGGTGGGGGCCCTCTCAGAGCACTTGACAACCCGTCTGTGAACGTCTCAGGCTTCCTCGGAGCTGTCTGCCGTGACTCCTGGTTTCCCTGCTCTCTCTCCGCCGCCTTTGCTCACGCAGCCTGCCCGCCCGTGTGCCGCAGCACCTCGGTCCGCCGGGCGCGCAGCCAGTCCGGTCCTGCAGGCCGGGTGAGGGACAAACCTGTGCTTTCTCAGAGCGGGGGCCTCAGCCCCGGCTGCTCGCCCCCGGGGCTGCTCGTGAGTCTCAAGTGGGCTCCAAACGCATTTTCAAAGGGCCTCATAGTACTTGCCCGTGTTTTCAATCCACCTTTATTTTGGCGGGGGAGGTGAGCCCCTTGTACTGATAAGAGAGTGTAGTTTGCTGGAAAAGTTCACTTTTTCCGTCAGCCAATAGCCATGAGACTTCAGTGGAAGCACTTTGTGAGCTGTCAGGTCCCTGTCAGGTCCCTGTCAGGTCCCTGTCAGGTGTGCAGTGGGACCAGGAGGGGTTTGTGTTTGGGTCACTCTTTATGGTTCTCCTGCCTGTGGCTCTTTGGTTGGGCTGAAAATGCAAGCCCTGTAAGGGTCTCATTACCCGGTAGTTCTGATTGGCTGCCGTCATCTCAGCCTTTCTCGGGCTCACAACCGAAATTAAACACTCATTTCTGGAGGTTGACATAATTGCGGCACTAAGGGAGGGTTTGTTTGTAATGACTCGCCTGGCCGAGGAGTCTGAGCCCTTGGCTGGCCTTTCTGGCCGAAGCAGCCCTTTGAACTGATGCCTAGAATGCGCGCCTCCCGCTCCCGACCTTTCCTCTGGCCCGGAGTCGGGCCTCCTCCCTCTGCGGGAGGCTTCTCCCTCCTCCCCGCGCGCACCCGGGTCGGTCCCTCACCTGACACCTCCCCGCGGTGTCAGACCCTCGGGGATGCTGTCCTGGCACTCGTCACAGGCGTTCTAGTTATTTTTGTAATGAGTTAATTACCTTTCCGGCTGTATTTGTTGAGTAAATGAAAAGTGCATTGCCTGTCACGTGGCCCGCAACCTAATTAGCGCGTGGTTCCTAGAGAAGGAAAGAAGGGCTCTTTCGACACCCGGCGTCTGCGCGCACCCACTGCGAGCAGACTTGCTCTCTGACCTCCCTCCCTCCTCCTTCCCCAGTGCTCCTGAAGTTCCGCACGGACAAGGGCCGGGACCCTGGCTGCGACACCTTTGGGGAAGATTCGGAGCTGTTGCTCCAGATTCGAAACGACGTGCTTGACGCCCTGGGTGTGAATCCTGACCTGCTTCCCGAAGACTTTGTCAGGTGGGTCTCGGCGTGTGTGGGTTCGCCCCGGATTGGTAAACCCCCGCCGGGCTGGCCGTGAGCTGGGGATGGGCCGTGCTGAGACCGACGGCCCCGACGAGAGCCTTCCATGCAGCATCCCGTCCTCCCAGGCCTCTCCTCCCCGGGCCTCTGCGTTGGTGCGCCCACCGCGTGCGAGAAACACAGAGGTGTGCGCAGCCTGTTTGCTCAGTAGGTGTTCTGCACTCGCACCGTTGAGAGTCGGGCGGTGCCCAGGCTGCATGCGCTGCTGTGTGCCTTTTTCACTTTGCAGCGCCTCCCGGGGGTGTTCCCTGCCAGGAGGTAGTTTCCTCCCGCCTTTCTCCAGCTCTGCGGTTTTCCAGCACGAGGGCCTCCCAAGTCCCCCGACTCGGGCCACGCAGTCTCGAGTGTGGCCAGGCTTCTGTCCCAGCAGCGTGCTGCCGTGTGTGCGCAGCTGCAGCCACAGGACGCACTGCCAGCAAGGGAGCAGCTGGCACAGAAAAACGTGCTTCGTTCCCTGGCGGACGCCACCCCACCACCCTCCACAGGTGGCTTGCCAGTGCGTCCCCTCAGCTGCAGACGCAGTCGTGTCCCCAGCCTCCCCTCCCTGGGGCACGTGGGTGCTTTCGTCTTAACGTGACCGGTCTTCGCCGTCACACGCAGTCAGGTTTAGGGTTTGATGGGAGAAGTCCACGCGGTGACTGAGTCAGGAACCCCTTCCAGGCAGTTCCGCGGTCGTCAGCTCCCCCTTGTTTTCTCATGTCGTCTTCAGGGAAACTTCTCAGACTGCTTTGCTGTGCCGCCAGCTTGTAGCGGCGACAGTGACGGCAGTAGTGTCCTGAGCAGCTCTCTTGGCCGCCGTCTCTCCCCGCAGCAGCCCTTGTCACAGGCGAGGAGCGAAGGGCCTCGTGCACGGTTCCTGTGGCCGATAGCAGCCGCACCGTGTGCGGGAGACCGGCTCTGCCTTACCCCACCTGGCTGCCGCCATCGTCCCTTGAGGTGTAATTATTTCCCCGTTATTCAAATGAAGAAACTCAGAGCAGAAAGACTTTGCTGTCCCTCGCTCAAGGATTTGGTAAGCAGCCGACCAAGGCCTCGCAGACCTGGCCGTGCTGATCTCCGGCGGCGGCACGCTGCCTGGCTTCTCTTCCCAGCAGTGAAGCGAATCAGGGTCTCGTCCTGCCCTAGTCGTTTCTTTCCTGGGCCTCAGCCCTGGGTGGGCGCTGGCAGGCACCACAGATTGAGGACCAGCAGTGACCTTTAAACTACCCGCCGAGCCCTCAGCCGCAGAGGCAGCCGGTGGCGAGGTGCTTTCGTATGTTGGCCCCAGGCGTCCAGGGCCTGCTGGCACTGCAGGCTGGGGCGGGGGGCGTCTCGGACTCGCAGCCGGGCACCGGGGCTGGGCGGAAGGAGGGCCGCGCGTGGAAGCAGGTGGCGCCTGCTCTGGCTCCGGCAGGGCTCCGTCCGCCGAGCGTGCCCAAGTGCCCAGCCGTGAGCACGCAGCCGAGCGACTGATTTGGGCATTTAGAGTGACGAGTGTCCTGGCTCTGCGATGCGGGCCAGCGGCCGAGGCCCCGCTCCCCACGAGGGGGGAGCTGCCACCTACCAGCTAACAGCCTAACGAGCTGCCGGCTGGCTTTCCCTCCAAAGTGTTTCCTGCCCCCACCCACCCACTTCAAAGAACCCACTTCCCGCGTGCGGGTCCTCGTGTGCTCAGGTGCTCCCGCTCTGCTGCCCTTTAAGTAAGAGGGTTTGGTGGCCTCTTCGGCCTGAGATGGAACGAGCCGTCTGGCAGCTGCGCCACCCTCACAGGGTGCGTGCCGCCGCCCGGAGCTGTGCTGGAGTCCCCGGGCCGCTCATCTGTCCGCGGGCCGCTCGCGCTCTCCTTTATGGGACCTTATTTGTTCTCCTCCCGAGAGCTGTATTGCTTTTCTGGTTGTGAGGGGAGCCGGTGCCTGCTGGCAGAAAACGCAGAGGGAGGAGTGCCGCCCGCGGTCCCAACGTTGGGGAGTGGCCGCGGCCGGCGTTTCGGGGTTTAGCCTAAAACCCCGTTTGGGGTTCTGCGTACATTTAACCTGTACAGTTTCTCTTTTTTAAAGTCAAAACGAGGTCATACTCTTCACATAATAATAGCCTTTCCCCCAGCCCGTCAGACTGACTTCTGTCCAAATTCCTCATCCATGTCCTTGTCTGACGTTTAGTTATTTAACCAGCATCTTGTTAGTGGGTATGGAAGGCGTATAATGGATGCAGATTTTCAGTTTGAGAGGATGAAGAAGTTCTGGAGATGGATGGTGGTGGTGATTGCACAACGGTGTGGATGCCCTTAATACCGCTGAGCTACACATCCAGGGTGGTTAAAATCGCCCTGGCCGGGGTGGCTCAGTGCACTGAGCGCCAGCCTGCGAAGCAAGGGGTCGCTGGTTCGATTCCCACTCAGGGCACATGCCTGGGTTGTGGGCCAGGTCCCCACTTGGGGGGTGAGCAAGAAGCAACCACACGTTGATGTTTCTCTCCCTTTCTCCCTCCTTTCCCCTCTGTTTAAAATAAATACATAAAATCTTTAAAAAAAAAAAAACAATGGTTAGATGGAATATTTTATATTGATATATTTGGCCACAATATAAAATTTTTAAATGACCTTGGCTGGTGTAGCTCACTGGATTGAGCACAGGCCTGCGAAGGAACAGGGTCCCCAGCATGATTCCTGGTGGAGGCCGTGTGAGAGGCATCCCGCGCAAGAGATGCCCGCTGGTGATGGCATCTTTCACACAGGGCGTTTCTCTCCCTTTTTCTCGCTCCCTTTCTCGCTCTCTGAAAAGAAATAAAACCTTTTTAAAAAGAGGGTGAGCCATGAAAATGTTTTCTTTCTGACACAGTAATTCTCCTTGCTAATAAGAATATACCTTAAATAATGTGAGCAAACATTTATATACAAAAGATACTCATCATATTAAAAGAAAGAAATTGGAGTGTGCGGGGTTTTTTTTCCAGATTGTATTTTTTTATTTTTAGACAGAGGGAAGGGAGGGAGAGAAACATCAGTGTGTGGTTGCCTCTTGCGCACCCCCCACTGGGCACCTGGCCCACAACCCAGGCACGTGCCCTGGCTGGGAATTGAACTGGCGACCCTTTGGTTTGCAGTCCGATGCTCAATCCACTGCGCCACACCAGCCAGGGCTGGAAAGGTGTTAAAGAGTTCTTGATACAGGACAGCGCAGTGCTGTGCACGGACTTAAAATGACGTTTCTCGTGGACCGTGTCAAGCCTACAGAAAAATCGGAAAGACTAGTATAGTGGTGAACACCTGTTGACCGCTCAGCTAGATTCGGTTGCTAATATTTTGCCTTGAGTTTTGGGGATGGAGCATGATGCTGCCATGAGGCTTTAAAAATGCATCAAAGTTGATCTGTTGCATTTGGTTCTGTGTTTCTGTTAATCTGGGGTAGTGATTTTAAACCTTTTTGGCTCATGGCACACGTAAACTAATTACTAAAATTTTGCAGCACACCAAAAAATAGGTATATATTTTGACTTGTGAGTATTTAATGAACCTTCCCCCATGTGGCTTCAGGCGCCCAGCACTCAGGCCCCACCGATGCCCTTCATCTTCTCCTCAGCAATTCTGCTAAAGAACTTGGCCTTCACAGAGACAGGCTGCTTTGGGGGCGTTCCCTTGCCCAGGGCTTGGAAGTAGCCCGTCCGTGTCCACTCACAGTCTGGGGCCACAGCTGGTCAAGGCCGACAGTGGGCGGAGCTCTGGTTCCTCATTAGTGGTCATGCCTCACACCACCTTTCTCAAAGTGACCCACATGACATTTGTCCAAGTTGGCCCTGTGGTGACTCGAGCCACCAGCATTCCCTCGGCCACCCCAGTATTTCCTGTGTTGCCGACGTGGCCGTGACTGTGGCTCACGTGGCCCTGAAGTCTCCCGGTCTTCCTCAGTGCAGGTGCATGGCCGAGACGCAAGAGCCACACAATGTATTTTTTGCCAATCTGACCAAAAAATAGGTATAATTTTGATTCATTCACACTGGATGGTTATTGTGTTGGCTGTCGTCATTTTTAAATTAATTTGGCAGTGAGAAGGAAAAGAAGTCAGTCCCCTGACTACACAGTCAGGCACTGCACGTTTTAAAAGTTCTGGTGGCGCACTGGTGGAGAAGCGCTGACCTAGGGGTTGGCTGGCCGCCTGTCTCTGCAAGTAAAGCTTCGTTCTGTGCCTACTCGCTCCCAGACCGAATGTGACCGCTGTCGTAGCTCTTGTGGCCCTCCCTGCAAGACCGGGCTGCGTCCGCACGGGCCACGTGGTCTGTGACTCGGACAGCTTACTGTCTGGTTTCACAGAAAAAGTTTTCCGTCTCTTCATCTAGAACAGTTGACTGATTTTTTTTCTCTTTTCCTTCCTTTCATTCTCTCCTCCCTCCCCCACCCCCAATCCAGGACAGTTATATTTTAGAATATCCCATATTCTGGGTTGTTTTCTGGATTGTTTGGTTATTTCTTTTTCTTTAATAAATTCTTTTTTAAAGATTTTATTTATTTATTTTTAGAGAGACAGAAAGGGAGGGAGAGAAACATCAATGTGTGGTTGCCTCTCACATGTGTCCCCTACTGGGGACCTGGCCCACAACCCAGGCATGTGCCCTGACTGGGAATCAAACCGGCTACCCTTTGGTTCCCAGGCTGGTGCTCAATCCACTGAGCCACACAAGCCAGGGCTGTTTGATTATTTCTTGAAGTAATGCTTGTTTTGTTTTGTTGTCTTGTGTAATTTTTATTATTTAGACTTACATACAGTAAAATTCATAATTCATTTCTGCTTCCTCATAGTGTATTTTTTAAAAATTTTACATAGAAGCTCTGGCTGGTGTAGCTCAGTGGATCGAGCTTGGGCCTGCAAACCAAAGTATTGTGGTTCGATTCCCAGTCAGGGCACATGCCTGGGTGGCAGGCCAGTTCCCAGCAGGGGACACATGAGAGGCAACCACACATTGATATTTCTCTCCTTCTCCTTCCCTTCTCCTCTAAAGATAAATAAATAAAATCTTTAAAAACATTTTACATAGAATAATGTGTATTCATTTCACAGTTCTATGAATTATGTGTGTTGTGTGTTGTGTTTTTATTTTAAAACATACGAAATGGGGGGAAATACCGACAACTGTAATTGAACAATAATTTTAAAAAAGAAAGCACGTGGATATTTACAAGGGCGTGGAGTTGTATAACCACCGGCACAATCAAGACTTAGAAAAGTTTTGTCACCTGGAACATCCCCTGTGGCGCTGCTGTGGTCCGCCTCCTCCCCACGGCCTGTGACTGGCCTCCACTCTGGTCCCGCAGGGCTGCCTTTCCAGGCCGCCGCAGCGACGCAGCCAACGGGAGAGCTCCGTGTCGGTTCTGTGTGCAGGCCCGCTATTCGTATTTGACTGGCAAGCACTTTCTCCCACTTTGTGCTTTGTCTTTTTGTTTTCTTAATGGAACCCTTTGAAGGACAGTTTTTAAGTTTCATGAAATAGTTGATCTGTTTTGTTCCCTCACTTACCCTTCTGGTATTACACCCAAGAAGTCCTCGCCTGATCCAAGGTCATGCAGATTTGCTCCTAGTCCCCGCTGGTATGTGTAGCTCAGTGGATTGAGCGCGGGCCTGCGAACCAAAGGATCGCGGTTCGATTCCCAGTCAGGGCACATGCCTGGGTTGCAGGCCAGTTCCCAGCAGGGGATGCACGAGAGGCAACCATACATTGATATTTCTTTCCCTCTCTCCTTCCCTTCCTCTCTAAAGATAAATAAATAAAATCTTTAAAAATTAAAGAAAAAAGATTTACTTGTTTGTTTTCTTCTAAGAGTTCACAGTTTTAGCTTTTACATTTAGGTCTGTGATTCGTTTGTTTGTTTTCAGGGAAAGGGAAAGGGAGGGAGACGCGGAGAGAAACATTGATATGTGAGAGATTGTTTGCCTCTCACACGCTCCCAACTGGGGACCTGGCCCACAGCCCAGACATGTGCCCTGCCTGGGAATTGAACCGGCGACCTTTCGAAAGGTTCGTAGGCTGGTGATCAGTCCACAGAGCCACGGCAGCCAGGGCTGGGCTTCATCTTGGAGGTCACTTTTGTCCATGACGGGAAGGGCTGGTCCTGTTTCATCTCACGTGTGTGGAGACCCAGTCGTCCCCATGCCGTCTGTTTAAAAGACTTCTTCATCCCCGTTGAATGGTCTTGTCGGAAACTCGTTGACCGTGTGTGTGTTTCTGTGTTTATTTCTGGGCTCCTGGTTCTGTCCACTGCCCTCTGTCTGTGCCCACACTAGTGCCGCACGCTCCTGATGACTGCGGCTCTGCCAGCAGTGAGTTTCACCACTGGGGCACGTGCGTTCCGGGGCTTTGTTCTTCTGTGAGGTTGCTTTGGCCGCTCCGACCGGGTCTCGTACATCCCCAGAGGAACGCTAGGGCGGCTTCTCCGTGTCTGCAGAAACGGCAGCTGGGGTTTTGATGTAGTGATTTTTGTGCAGTATAGAGTGGATTTGGGGAGAACTGCTGTCCTAACAACACTCAGTCTTCTGGTCCGGGAGCACGAGATGCATTTCCGTTTATCTAGGCCTTCCGTTTCTTTCAACAATATATTGTAGTCTCTGGAGTATGGATCACACATCCATTGTTAAGTTTATTTCTAAATATTTTATTTAGGATGCTATTGTAAGTGGAATTCTTAATTTCATTTTTTTTTTAATGTATAGATTCTAGGGAGAGGGAGGGAAGATGAGCGCGAGAGAGAGACATCCATTTGTTGTTCTACTCAATACGTTCTTTGGTTGATTTTTGTGCGCACCCTGACCGGGGATCAAACCCGCAACCTTGGCGTATCGGGGTGACGCTCTGTTCAACTGGGCTACACAGCCAGGGCCTTAGTTTCATTTTTAGAATGTTCACGGCTAATATATAGAAGTGCAATTGATTTTCGTATATTAATCTTGTATCCTGCATCCTTGCTGAATTAATTTAATAGTTCAAAGGATTTTTCTGTGAATTCCTTAGTACTTTCTGTATACTAGAGCATGTCACCTCTGAATGCGTCTTCCCTTCCAGTCTGAGGTCTCATTTCCTTTTCCTTCCTCAGCTGCCCTGGCTGGAGCCCTCAGCACGCGGCGCGGCAGCCGTGGGGAGAGCAGGCATGCCTGTCCTGGTCCCGGTCTCGGGAGGGAAGCGCTCAGTCTGCCCCCGGAGCGTGGTGTTGTCTCTGGGGCTTTCACAGACATGCTTCCTCGGGCTGAAGGGGTTTTCCTCTCTTCCCACTCTGCTGAGTGTTTTTATCGTGAAAATGCGCTAGAGTTTTTCACGTGCTTTTTCTGTGTCTGTGTTTGGGATGACCATGTGTTTATCGTCCTTTGTTCAGTTAATACAGCATACTACATCGATTGTTTTTTCAGATGTTGGACAGACTGCATTCCTGACATGAGTCCCCCTTAATTTAATAGTGGTACATAATCCTTTCTGTGTTTTCCTGGTTTGGTTTCCTAGCATTTAGTTACGAGAATATAATATACTTTTCTTTTTTAAGATTTTATTTATTTATTTTTAGAGAGAGGAGGAAGGAGAGAAGGAGAAAAGCGTCACTGTGTGGTTGCCTCTCGCGTGCCCCACTGGGGTTCTGAGCCATTACCATCCAGGACTAAGAGCATATATTTTTAAGAGGCGGGGGGAAGCGGAATATTAAATCGTGTGGAGTGATCAGAAGAGAATAGGCGTGTTTTGTTTTTTGTTTTTAAATAAAAGGGAAACATTCCCACACTCAGCTATCATTGAGTAGTTGAGTTCTGGGTGATCTGTTGACGTTGGTGATCGTAGGCTGGTGATCAGTCCTTGGCATGTGTGGTAAGTCTGCGCTAGACCTGCCCCCGGGAGGACCAGTCCCCTCTGTGGCGGCGTGGACGGACAGATGGACGGCAGCGCTGGTGCTGGCGGGGGCGTGAGGGGAGGACACTTCCATTCCCGGCTGGTGGAGGGTGTGATGGACATAGCCCTTCTGAAGGCGGGCAGTTTGGCAAAATGTATCGGGGCCCAGCAGTTCTGTATTCAGGGATTTGCCCGAATTGTGGGGACGTCTGTGCCAGGATGTGTGGTCGCGACGCCGAAGAGTCTGAATGCCCGTCAGCAGGCGACAGTGTGGAACGAACAGTAGTTGGTGTTACTCGGCCCTAAAATCACCCACGTTGAGGTATGGGCCCGTCTAAACAGGTCCAGAAGGACGGGGACAGGCTGGGAGGGTCGGGGAGGGAGCCGCACCTCATCGGGGTCCCCGTCTTTTCATTTCGGAAGTACGGCGGGGTCCCCAGGACGAATGTCGGAGGGGCCGGTGACGGGATCAGCCGGAGTCTGTCCCCTGGGTGCCCCACCCTGGGCCGGAGGAGCTGCGATCCACGTGGGCAGCGAAGGCTTTTTCGGGCCCAGATCTCCCGAGCCCGCGTGTTAACACAGGCCTTCTCCCCGGCGTGCGTCTGGGGCAGCACGTAGAGCCCCGCGCCCGGGGGTCAGGAGAGAGTCTCGAGAGTGTGACCGGGGCCCTGAGACATCTGGTGTGGGGGGACCGTAGTTCTAGGAGGCACGGAGATAGCCTTTCCTTCAACTTAAAAAAAAAGCGGTGTGAAACAGTTCCTGCCTGCCAAGGTCCAGAGGTCTTTCCCAGCCACCGGGGCGCAAACCCCGATCGGACTGAACTTTCTCGCCCAGGGGCCGGCGTTAGTGCTGCCGCGGGAATGGCCTCCTCTGGCGGGAGGTGACTCCTTCGGGCGCCGGGCCCTTCCCGCCCGGGCAGCCTCCTGCTCCGCGGGGCTTCATCCCGTGTGTCCTCTCTTCCAGGTACTGCTTCTCCGAGATGGCCCCGGTGTGCGCCGTGGTCGGAGGGATCCTGGCCCAGGAAATCGTGAAGGTAAACAGTCGCTGTGGACCCCCCACCGCACACACACACCCCGGAGATGTGTGAGCGCCAGCCCTGGCTCCTGGGCGCCCGGCTCCTCCCGGTTTCCCCACCCTTTTCCTTCCTTCCCTGTCCCAGCCCGTCCACTGGGCGTTCAGCAAATGGCCTCTGAGTGCCTGTCCTGAGCTTAGCCTGGAGCTGGACAGGGTGCTGTCTGCCCGCCCCCAGCTGGGCGGGTCACGTGCCTGGGGCGAAGGATAGCTGCCCGGGATCGTGCTGCCCGAGGCGCTACATGATGGCTGCTGTCACGGTCCCCTCTGCCCATCACCACGGCCTCGCCGTCGGTTTTCACAGAGGAGGGGAATCAGTGTGGTGGCCTGTGCGGGCAGCCCCTCGGGGCTCTGCAGGGTGGCCTGTGGCGTGTCGCGTAGGCGCCACTGGCTCTCTCCAACTGGGGGGGCACGTCTCACCCGGGGTCACGTGACCTGTCGCTGGCACAGCATTTTAAATTTCTTGTAGAGGGACATTTGCGTTGCTGAGACTACAGCATGCCTCACGTAAATTCTGCGTCCTTTGGGGACTTTGCTGTTCGCCTCACGGTGTCGGGGTTACCTTCGTCGGGGCCCCCGTGCTTCAGTGGACTGGCGGCGGCACTTGCTCTTCCCTTCCATGGGGCAGGGTTGTGCCTGGTTAAGGAAAGAGCCCCGGTGGGAAAAGCGGGAGGTCGGGGCGGGGGCAGGCGCGGTCTTGTAGCCTGTGACAGCGGGCGCGCACTGGAAGTCCCCCACGTGCCACCGGACTGCTCTTCACACGGCCGAACTCGCCTGTCCTCCCAGCCACCCCGTGAGGGAGGAAGTGTCGGGACCCCGGAGGCACAAAGCGGGGTGGGGCGTGGGGAAGTGGAGGAGCCGTCCGGTGTCCGGCCATGCTCCCCGCCGCGTGGGTGGGCGTGGGTGGGTGTGCCTGAGGTGGTCTGCGTGGTCTTCGAGGGCCCAGGGCTGCAGCCCGCGGCCCGGACCCCACTGTTTGCAGCGGCCCCTGTGCACCCAGCCCTCCCCCCCAGCGCAGCCCCTCCCCCCAGCCTGCTGGGGACAGCTGTCGCCCAGCATCTCGTTTCTGTTTGTGCGGGCGCTCTCCACATTCCTGGT
>PVKM010035678.1:0-15087 GCA_004027735.1 Carollia perspicillata | reverse complement strand
TTTCTTCTTTTACCCAAACTCTTGACTCAAATATTCCAAGAGAAGAGTGACTCTCAGATTCCATTTCGGGCACGCTTTCCCCATATAGTAAAATACACTGGATCATATATACCTTAAAAGATGCTGCTAAGAATGTGTACAGTTGGCTGAAGGTGGGTTTGTAGAGCAGGTACTTGTGGGGGTTTTCTCGCCTGGTAGGCTTGTCGGCTGATTCCTGTATTTACACACAGAAAACAACACACACGCAAGCTCTACTTGACAGATGGATTATCGATGTCTATTTTTACTATCCTCTTCACCACACAGCTTCTGTTACTATTATTATGCTTATCTACATTTCCTGTATTTCATCAAGAGAGTTCTTGATTCGCACTCACATAATGGCATTCCATGGGGAGTGGAAGCAGCGGGAGCGTTACCAAAACCGCAAAGGCAGGGAGAAGGTACCTGCATTCCTGGCTTATTCATCTGGGAGGCTAAATTCATTGGCTCCCTTTCCAGGGCTTGCAACATCCGGAACATGTCAACAGTTAGTTCACTGAACTTAACCTGCAAGGCCAACAAACCTGACTATTAATGCAGCACGCAGACCTTGAAGCCTTAATCACATTATTACTCTTAACCACCTCATGCCTACTTAATGAGATTGGGTCTTTTCCAATATTTTATCATAAAAATTTTCAAAAGACAGAAGATTGGAAGAATTACACAGTGACAAACATAAGCTTCTCATCTAGATCCCACAACATTACCATTTTCCATATTTGTTCTACCGCATTATCTCGCCATCTACCCGTTCTCCTATCAATCCATCCATTTCCTCAGGTATTTTTAGAAACAAATCTGCCCTGCCTGGTGTGGCTCAGTGGACTGAGCGCTGACCTGCAAACCAAAGGGTTGCCAGTTCGATTCCGAGTCAGGGCACATGCCTGGGTTGCGGGCCAGGACCCCAGCTGCAGGGCATGCGAGAGGCAACCACACATTGATGTTTCTTTCCCTCTCTTTCTCCTTCCCTTCCCTTCTCCCTAAAAATAAATAAAATCTTAAAGAAAAAAGAAACAAATCCAAGTAGTCGTGTAAACACGGAAACCTACAGAGGTCCTATAAAACATGCTAACTTCAGGCAGCACACCGAGGCTACAACACGGTGCTGGCCCACGTTCTGTGACCTCCTCACTATGCTCTGGTGCTACACCATGTGTAAGACGCATTCCTTTCCATTCTGAGTAACACTTCTATAGAACTTCGGGTAGGCAACACTGCATTTAAATTAAAATGTTTTAATTTATAAACGTGTGAATTAAGGCTTACAAAAGCCAAAGTTCGAAAAGCACTAGAAAAAGTTAGTAACAGAAATGGTAAGTGTAAGGAAGGCCTCAAAATTAAAGCTTGTATAAATAATGCATGTAGAAAAATGTATACAGTGGTAACTTTTCCAATATCTCATAATTTCTAGTAAATTACATTTCTAGTACATGACATCATCATCATGGGACTGTTCTGTCATGCAAACTGTATTTGAAATTTGCTTTTGACAGATGTACTTAAAAAGAATCCCACCTCCCCTTTTTGTGGATTATAAACAGTAATAAGCAGACTTAGGAAGTTGTAATGAAGGAAATAAAAACCATCTATAATTCTGCTACTCGGAGATCAACGTTTTATGACATTGGTGAATTTCTTCTTGGTCTTTTGTCTTGTGTGTGTGTGTGTGTGTACATTTTAACACATGAAATAATTCTGTTTACATAGCTCCACAACCAGTTTATTTTCGCTTACCATATCATGAGTATCTTCCTTTGTGATTAAATTTTTTTTCTAAACCATTTAAATGTCTGTAATATAGTCCATACACGGACACAGCATAATTAACATTTCCTCACAAATGGATGTCAGGACATTTACAAAGAAATAAAAATCCTGTCATATAGCAAAAGCACTATTTGTCAAAGTGGGCTTTCGGCTTAGCTCCTTCACAATTCTTTACCTGGTTATTACAATTACCAATAATGAGCGCGTCAGCCAGAGACAGCTGTCCCACAATCATGCCCTGTTCCAGCAGAGGGGCTCCGGTCTCGGCCAGGCGGTTCGACGTGATAGCGATGGTATTGTCATCATTCAGTACCATTACGGGGTCCGCCTGGAGAGAAAAGCAGGCAGTGGTGACAGCCAGGATCAAACGGCTGTGGAACAAGTTATTCCTCCGTGAAATACACAGTCAAAATGCATACCTCACAAGAAGTTACTTATCCGTAACTATGACAACCTTTTGTCAAAAACTGACCTCAATGAAAGCTGCGACTTCTTGAAGCACCAGGTTCCACTCCACTTGATCTTCAGTGTTAAAGCGGTGAGTGTAATCTTCAATCTCATCGGACAATTCCTGATTTTAAAATATCGAAGAAAATGGTTATACAAAAAAAAAGCTACACAGTACCATATTCCTGACAGAACTGACATAGATAAGAAGTTTGAATGTTATCAAATGCAGTCCCAATTATAACCAAAAAGAAAGAATGAACACTACCTGGATTTATCTCAAAATCAAAAACTCTAGAGTGATCCACACATCAGTAAGATCTTCAGAGAGATCTTCAGACAGAGGTATGCAAGACCCATACCTGCTTGGTGCCACATCGGCAATTACTTTATTAACAGAAAACTCTTAAAGGTAAAATCCCCAATGTTTAACATGCAAAAAAGTAATAATGTCTGGCTGATTTTCTTTGGCTTTTATATCACACTGGTTTTATCTGGAAATTGTTAACAGTAACCAGGAGTGGAGAAAGACGGAGGAGGACTTGTCAAAACCAGCATGTGATACGTGAGCCCCCAAATTCAGAAGTGTGCCACGGACACCGCTATCTGAATGCAAGGTGCGGCCGGAACGCAGTCTGCAATCATAACAGAGGGCGAGGGAGTCCCGAGTGCCATGGACTCTTCATCGTCTCAGTTAAAGAAGGACACAGTGACGTAGACATACGTCACTAACAGGATGAAAAAACCCAAACTCATCCACGATACCTTTGTAAAACATCATGCACTGTAGTTTTTTATGACCTAACACTTCAATTATTTTCTCTTAAACTAAATATTTTAACTTTTGTTTGCATTTCCCAGCCGTGCGCTGATGGGTGGTGAAAGGGACAACATGCTGATGGGGTAGAAGCAAGGAATTAAGAAAATTATCTCTGGTCAGTGTGTGTTTGAAGTATGAAGAGAGTTGAAAAAAATGTTTTTATCGTTACCCTTGTAGAAGTTACCATACTTTGAATGCTGTAATGATTTAGGTGTATCAGAAGTTATTTTAACCTTAAATCTATTTTTAAACAAAATTATCCATATATAGTTAGATATTTAATGATTTTAAAGTACATTTACCTTCACCAGATCCTTCACAACATCCATTTTGTTGAGAAGAAGACAAACTACTATAAATCTTGCATAGTATCTTAGCTTCTTAACTACCAACTCGGGTCTATGGTAGACAAATGGAAAATTACTCATTAGAGCAAAAAAGGAAATACGCTTTTTTGACTTTTTCCAACTTTCTTACAGCTTTTAAACTCTTGACCCCACTCTGCAGTTATAAACATTTTGGCATATAACCTATAGTCTTCACGCATTTCTTACTGATTCATCACGTAATTCATTCATTAAACAAATATCTAGCGAGAACTTAGATGCATCTGGTACTGTGCTAACTGCTGGGAGGAAAAAGAACACCAAAAACCCAGAACTACAGACACCATTCCTTCTTCACAGATCTTACAGACAAAAACGTATTTAAAATATAGAGGAGAGATAAATTTTTAAAGCATAGTGGAATGAACACAGTGACAGGAGCAATAAAGGGGGCTATTTGAGCCCACGGGGCTGGGTCTTGAGTGACAGCAGACTTCCTCAGAAGAGCAACGTTGAAGTTAAGGCTCCGTCCACGAGTGAGTAGAAGACAGGAGGCAGAAAGACACAAGGTGGACAGCATTCCAGGAAGAACATTCTTTGTTTTAACATCTTATTTTTCTGACATTAACATTACCAAGCCAGTTTCCTTGTGCTTAGCGTTTATATGTCCCATCTTTTTCCGGTCCCTCTGCTTCCAAGTGACCGTGTCCTTTTATTTTAGCGCCTCTTTTGCCGATAGCAAATGGGTAGGACTTGATTTTTGAGCCACTGGGATAATCCCTGCCTCATGCACTCAGGTCCTCCGGCTTCGCGTGCCCACCTCGCTGTATCTGTTTTCGACTTGCCCCTTTTGTGCCGTGTTCCTCTGTTGCTCCTCTCTTACTTTCTCTCCAGTCCCTCTACTGTATTTTAGTGTACCTTTTCACATCCTCTACTGGCTTCTTACTTACACCTCTTCATTATTCTTTCGGTGTGGCTGGAAGTAGCAACTGCACCCTCGACTTCTCAAAGGCCACCTGCATTCCACATGGCACCTCCCTGCACCTGAGGCTTTACATTCACCCCTTATCAATTCTAACCCCACCCTCCCAATTTCCACTTCCCACTCTCCACATCCTACACTACAAATACGGTAACCTTACGACCGTCTATTTTCGTATATGTTTGACATTTTCCATAGTAAAACAAAAATTTTTCTTTGACCCATGAGGTTAGAAATGTGTCTACTAATTGACTGATTTACTGATATTTAAAAAGTATGTTTTCATTCTTAATTTTTCATGGATTTGCACCACAGTTAGACAACATATACTTGAAAAACCTGTTCTGAGGCAAGTCTAAGTCAATTTCACAAAAGTTTCATATAAGCTTGAATGTTATGTGCATGCGCTTCTTGTGTGCAATTTTAAATACAATGTAACTTTTTAATTGTTATTCAAATCTTACGATTTTTTGTCTTCTTGATATATAAATCACTAAATATGGTATATTTAATATCTCCGTGAATATTAGACCATTTATCAAGTTCTCCCCGAAAATTTACCACTTTTTGCTTAGTTTACGATAATGATACATATTGGGCATATCCATGTTAAGAATTTATATATTTTCCTCAGTTGTTCCTTTTATCATTATGAGATAAGCCTCTATACTTAATAATACTTTCTGCCTTAAATATAAATAATGTACACACAAACACAGCAGCATTCTATGTAACTTATCTCTTCGGAGGATCTCTTATAAAGAGTATATTACTGGCTTTTCCTTAAAAAGGAAATACTCATAATCTCTGCCTTTTACCTAGGAAGTTTAGATCGCTTTCATTTACTGTGATTACCAATGACTTGGGCTTGTTTCTACTTTATTATCTTGTGCTAATTATATATTTTTAATATGTATTCCTCTGCTACCTTTTATTGTAATAATCACAATTGTAATGCCCACTTTGCTTACCCTTCTACCTGTTTTGAAAGTACACATTCTCCTTAGGTTCTTTAAAACTATTTTTCTTCACATTTAACAAGCAACTATTACTCTAAGTTTCTTCTGAACAATAAATGGATCTTACTAGTCTGGTTTAATTCTTTATCTCCTTTCTTCTTTCATGTTATAGTTCTCCAGGATTTGGCTCCACTTTTAGAAAGATTTTATTTATTTATTTTTATAGGGAGGAGAAGGGAGGGGACAAGGGAGGGAAACACTGATGTGAGGGAAACAAGGATCGGTCTCTCCTCTCATAAGTGCCCTGACTGGGGACCGAACCTGCAACCCAGGCCTATGCCCTGAAGAGGAATGGAACTGGCAACTTTTTGCTCTGTGGGACAACATCCAACCAACTAAGCCACGCGGGTCAGGGCAGTCCCATTTTCTTAATAACATCAAACAGCCATTATTACAATGATTACTGTCATATGAGGCCTGTGTTTTTTTGGGAGACGAGGGGAAACTTTTTTCTCACTAATCCTTATACATCACCTCTTCTTTCTAATTTCAGTTTTCCTCTCCCTGAAGGAATCCTTAGTAGTTCTTTTCTGTCGCCCCCCCCCCTACCCCCCAAGGTTGCTACAGCACTGGTCACAGTGCTAATGACAGGGGGGTCTCTCTTCCTTTCTTGAAGCCAGGCTGTCCACTTAAAGATGAAGAGATGACTGCTCTATTTCATCTGGCATTTCTGGTGTCTTGGAGAGAGTATTTTAGTTTCTCTATCCTCCTTCATTGTCAAAAATGGAATTCAAAACAGAAGAAAAATTGTAGGAGGAGGATGTCAATTCACACTTGAAATATTAACATGGCAATTCTTTAACATTTGATAAAGCAAAATAGGTTCTATGAATCCATATCATAGTTTGTACAGCTATGAGGCAGATTACACGAACCTATCTTGAAGCACAGATTGACGAACATTCTCTAAGTGGCCAGGCAGTAAATATTCAGTAAATATTTTTGGCTTTGCAGGCCACAGATGGTGTCTGCAGCATATTTATCTTTTCTTTTTTCACAACCCCTTTAAAAAGGTAAAAACGCTTCTGAGCTACTAGACAGTACGAAACCAGACCACGGTCTGCTGGCTCTGCATTGAATGAACGTACAGAAGTGGGGGACGCATTCTGTTTCGGAAACCCCGTGTCGAACTGCAGCGAAGCGCAGATGAAAGCAGTCAGTGCTACCCACTCGCACAGCAGAGGCCACCCCAGTCCAGCGGGAAATCCTGAACCCGCAGCCCACAGCCTACTGCCGGGCCCCCATCCAGCTGCGGAAGGACAGGTCCACATCCGGTCCTCCTTACCAACGTCACTAGAAAATGCCCAGGTCTTCGAGTTTAGGTTCACATTTCCCACTGCAGAAAACTTCCACACTCTCAACACTGAAGCGGACACCAGGATCTTTGGACGAAGTTCTCGTGGCACTCCGGAACGGCGGCCTGTCCAACCTGCCAGGCCCTCCGCTTGTAAGACACTGATCTTTACACATTTGCAGGGAAACTGTTTTCCAGGAGGCTCAATGCAACACCACCCTCACCTCCATGGACTCGGACACTTTATCTTCTCCACGTCTAACTCTGGTCAGGGTCAGCTGCTGCCCTCGCACCAGTTGGGGTTTGCAGCTCCTCGGACGACTGATTATGGGGTAACATCTCCCTTTACTAAACAGGATGGGCCTGGGGAATGACAGTGTGAGGGCTGACTGCTTAGTGACAGGCAGTTACCTTGGTGATTGCTAGAACGAACCATTCCTCCTGGCACTGACCTAATCCTTAGGCACTGAGACGGTGCTGAGAACTCGTCCCTTTGAGGAGAGATTTTTGCCTGTTAAAGCAACTGTGTTACTGTGCAATACCTTCCTACTTAGTTCGAATCTACGGCTGTTGATTACAGGAGCTGTCGCCGACTGCCACCTTGACTGGCCGCCTTGCCCCGTGCGCACGAAGCACTAAGGAACAAACAACGCGCCACCTGAACAAAGTCCCCCCAGAGAACAAGGTCAAGATTTCAAATGGTCCTCTGATTCCAATTCAGAGCCTTTAAGGCAAGGGATTTTGACTCCGTGGTTCCAAATAACCCTACCTCTGTTCGTCTGCCCTGCTCTAGGAGGCAGCACAGGAAAACAATTAACGAGCGGTGTTCGCAGTCAGGACAGCAGAGAATTGCCATGAATCAAACTGATGGGTTTTAAGCCAAGAGGCTTATGGCCAATTTTCCTTTTGACAAATTAGAAAAGTGAATTACACAAGGTACTTTACTGTTGCTTAAAATAGTTCCTTGCTGATAAAATATTACATAGCCCTTTTGCACATTCTTGGAGATAAATTCATCGCACCAAGAATTCAGACAAATTGTACAACATAAATGCAGTAATGGGAGGGTAGGAGGAAATATATCTGTAGTGAATATACGTAAAGCAAACCATTTACTCTGAAGGAAGAGTAATGGATGGGAGTCTTGATGGAAGAATGAGCAAGGCGATGACACCAAGACTTCAGCATCTACAAACCTCACTTGTGCCCAACAAACTCCTCTAGACAAGTTTGAACAAGTCTTGCAAGGGCACGAGGGGGATTTACAAAAGTGGGGCTTTCCAAAAAACGCTGCTGTAGAGTTGGAAGGCCTATGGTAGCCAAGCGCAAAGTGTTCTCTAGAAAAACATGTCAAAACTACGTTTTCTTCTAGTGCTAAGAGAATATATTATTTTCACTATAGAACAACTGTGAGTTCTGTGAGCCAATGGTAGAGAGAACGTTCGCATCTTCTAGTCCTGAACTTTTTCCTTTTTAAATAAACTTTATTTTTTATTTACTTTTAAAGAGAAGGGAAGGGAGGGAGAAAGTGAGGGAGAGAAACATCGATCGGTTGCCTCTCACACACCCCCAACTGGGAACCTGGCCCGCAACCTAGGCATGTGCCCAGACTGGGAATCAAACCTGAGACCTTTCAGTTCACAGGCCAGCACTCAATCCACTGAGCCACACCAGCCAGGGCTTAGTCCTGAACTTTCTCTTCCAACAGTTCTTGGAATGCTAGCAATAAGGATTCTCCAGCACATCCCTGGTTTCCTCCACAACTCCACACTCATCTGGAATTAAAAACATCCCCACCTACTTGCACCCCAAAGGTGTCTGTAATTCCTGTGAGAAGATAACCGTTTAAAATGAAAAAGAGCACACTTGTACACCTTTTCTTTTTTCCTTTCCCACCCAAGTACCAACTGCACCGCCGTATATACATGTAAGTGCCCAACAGATTACTGTTGGGAATGAACAAATTCCATCAGACGTTTTCCCCTAACACCTGCACAACAGTGTTGGGTTCACAAAATAAACTTCCAATAGCTTAACGCCTCTTCTTTAGTCCTGCATGGCTGCTGTCAGCAGGCTTTTGAATGTATATGAAGTAAACGTACCCAGGCTAAAAAGAACCAAGGTTACTGGCAAAGGCTCACTCTGGAGTTGTTTCTTTTCAATGACACTTTGTGACCCCACGCTCTCATAAAGAAGTCAGTTATCCCTCCTTTGTGCTCTGACTGCACGCTGGTACTGACACATCTGTTACAACATCTGTAATGTTTAGGTAACATCTAAGCCAGTAGGTAGCATCTCTCTGTGTGCTGAAAGAGGCCTGGCACACAGTAAGCACACTGTAAGACCCGTTAAGTGAATAAAAGTTTTAAACAAACGTATGTGTTTCTGCATCATTTGCACACCAACTAAAAATGTCCAGTGTTTTTCCTTCTCATCTCTAAAAACGTTCTGGGTACATACCTGTCCTCTTTATTGACTTGAGAGTAATATGATCTCTGTCTGATCGCAGAATAGAAGGAGAAAGCCTCATTCAGATAGCTGGTCTCAGATGTGCGTAAGCTATGAGAAAAAAAATCTTTCAGTTTGACACTGTCTCCAATTCTTCACCACGATCAACGCTTGTTCCATTATCCCGCTATCCCTCTACATGGGAGGATGGGAATGACTGTCCTAAATTTGAATCAGCAAAGCAATATGCATATCACCCTTAAAATATATAAAAATAATAATAGTGATAGTAAAAAAATACCTCCCCGCCGCTCCCAAGCCTTTTTGGATGGCAACTCAGAGTACACATTATTCTCATTCTTCAAAGGGACTCTCCAAACAGTCTTCCACCAAGTTAAAACTGTCCACCTGGGGCAGACCCTTCATGACCCTCCCCAAATCCATACATAGTCACTTGTTCCCTGACTCATGCTTTCATTTCTTTTCTCACAGGATTCAGAAATGGACTAATCCATGTCAGTCTTCAGAGGATGCTGATAAATTAGGTTCTCTGTTTAAAGAACTGGGTGTTAGAGGTGAAGGGATTAAGAAGTCCAAGTTGAGAGTTACAGAGTAGCCACGGGAATGGAAAGTATGGCACAGGAAATGTGGCCCATAATATTGTAATGACTCTGTCCGGTGCCAGGTGGGTGCTGGAAATATTGGGGGAACACTTTGTAAAGTATACGATTATCTAATCACTATGCCATACACCTAAACCAATACCAAATGATACTAAAGGTAAACTGTAATTGAAAAAATTAAAAAGTAAATTAAAATAGCAAAAAGCAACATTTGTATTTTACAAAGGACTTCTTAAGAGAATATGCCACCCTAGAGAGTGATTTTAATGGTGGGGGTTTTGAGTGACGTGCCAAAGGACGGGAAGAGGAAGGGGTTTCTGGCCTATCGGGTTACACGGGGCCCGAAACTTTCTGTGGAACCCCTGACGTCACTTCGCGAGAACGAGATTTAGAGTCCTAAAGGAGTCCTCTTGCTTCCAGGACTCGTGGAGGGGACCAGATGCCATCACTCCAAGGATATGATCAGAGTACCCTCATCCACCTCATGCGGCCCTTTCAGACAGACCCTCCAAGTGCGAGGTGTAAAATACCCTCCTGAAAAACCACTCATCCAAACACGCGAGTTATGGTCGGCCTCGCACAGTTTCTTCAAGGTTTAAGCGAAGCCATTAAGAACTAGAAATTCATTTATCTAGGACCAAGATCACCCTCCTTGAAGTTATAAATGAGTCTGACCAAATGAACTGTTTGGAAGGTGAGCCTTTGAAGCAAATAATGTTACTTTGATTATGGGAGGTCATTTCATAATGCTGTCTTGAACAATCTGATCTAAATTATTAGGGTTTCGTCTGTAACTCCTTAGTTTTCCCTCCAAGCAAACAAGTGTATCATGCACACTTCCGCATGCTGTGCATAACTCGGACGACGCTTGATTTTTCCCCATGCAATTCACTTACTAATAATGGTAGTAGAGCTGCCCAATCTTAGAAGCAATTTCCCCTATTTGCCACCGCTTCAAGCCATACCGATTATCCAAGACTTGTCTGTTTTATGTAGAAAATAAGAAAATAGAAATGAGAGACCATCATTTTCAAAAATAACCAAGTCTGTAAACTTAATAGGATAAAATAACACCCAATTCAGCATGAAATTTTAAATTCGTGAATTCAAATTCATGAATTTTTCATGAGATTTCAACAAAATCATTCAACTAAATTCGAAAAGCATTTATAAACTGTCTATTTAAAGTAAGCTGAAATATAAAAAAGAAACTTCTCTGAGCTATATTCATGAATATCAGAAGCATAAATACCCCCAAATTGTTTTGGCCGATAACCAACACCTACTTAGAGTGAAACCACGAATCAGTCAAGCTACGTTAGACTTAATCTGAACCATCTCAGCTATATATAGTCTTTAGAAATCCAGTAACGACACTACATTTCGAAGCCTCAAGTAAGGAAGAAAAACATCAATCTGTTTTCATCTGGGTCAATGCAGATCAAATACACTGAGAGGCGCCCAGAGAGAAGAAGCGCTGAGGTAGCAAAGGCCAAACTGTGGCTACAATAACAGGGAGCCTCGCTCTCCTTGAACCGCACGGTCCCTTTACCGATGCTGCTGCTGAAACTTCCAGAGTTTGGTGTAAACGTCAAAAGTCCTTCCGAAATAGGACTGCCACTGCTTCTGCCCGTACTGTGGCAAATCTCTGCAAGAACAAATACGCGTGTGTTAGTTGCAAATCTCCTATGCTATTCAGAAACTAACTCTTGTGGTGATACGAACGGGATAGATTTAAATCATTTGCATTCAGTCTTTTCTTTCCTTAAAAGAGGTCATTTTTGGAGCCGAAGAGCTCAATAACGAGACTCCTGGGCATGCTCTCTCTGTTCCCCCTACCGGCAGCTCATTCTCAGCCTCCCACGGGTCTCCAGCACTCGCTTCCCTGTCCTGGGTGATCTTATTCGTACTCACCTAGACAGCGAGAACTTCCGACAGTTTATCTTCAGCTCGGAATTCAGCACTGTGAAAACCACTGCTCTAGGGACTCTAGAAGTGAACACGCACGCAGGTGGTATTGTTCTCAACCGTTCTGCCCTCTCCCTTCCTGTAGGTGAACAGCGAGCTGCCTGTCCTTGACCCTGGTGGCTGTAGTACATGCCTCAGAGACCCTTCCCTACCAAGCAGGCATGGGGACTGGTCATATAACTTACTTTGGCCCAGGAAATAGAATTGTGAATTATCTACACCATGTCGGAGAGGCATATTAAGAGATATCACAGGGGTCAGCATTTTCACTTTTCCCTGTTGTAAGACCAAAGCAAGGCTGCTCCTCAGACTGAAACACAGAGTAAGGCACACTCCATGGAGCTGCAGAATGGCATACAACTTGCGGCTAACATGGGATCTAGAAATCTCTATTGTCTTAAGGCATCAAAATTTTGGAGTGGTTACCGCAGCCTTATTTAGGAAAAGCCGGGAGAGAACCTGCTACCAGGAAGGAGTTCCTGCCGGAACAAACACATTACACATGTGAGACTGGCATGGAGATTGGACGGCAAGTAACGGTTACTGAAGACTGGAAAAACGACGACACACATCATAACACGGCAGGACTATGTTTGCCGCCAGTAACCTGGAAAGCAGATCCTGGGGTTAATGAACTTGTGGGTTCACAGGAAGAAGTCAAGAGACTGGATGCTCCTAGCTGTACTTAGCAAAATACGAGAAAGAGCTGAACTAAGAGAAAATCCACAAGTTACCGAACTTGAAATACACAACAGTTTCTAATGCATATGTGTAAAACATATAATTTGAGAAATGCTAGCCTAAGACTGTGTCTCATCCTCAGGAAACCTCTTCATGAAAACCCGTGAATAAACATAGGAGAGAGGCCCCAAACACATCCTTGCAGCAGGACAAAACAGATCCGGGAAAACAATCTAAGAATTTTGCTGTCTTGTAGCATTCTGATAAGCTCAAGGTATTCATAATAAAGTCTAGGAGAGAGAGAGAGAGAGAGAGAGAGAGAGAGAGAGAGAGAGAGAGATGTCTCAAAATATCATGGGAATGGTTGGCTATTGGTACTTGGAAGCTAACCTGGATCAAACGAATACAGTCAACCAAATCTTCTGAGAGCTACATCGCCCGTCACTTGTTCTACGAAGGAACAATAATCTTCTGTATTGATTACAGTGTGGAACACTTCCTATCCCAGTCTGTGACTTCTTGTCTCATTTTTACTGATTTTTTTCAGTAGTTATCAAATATATTAATCTTAATCTTTGTGTGTAGTGCTTTTAATATCTTTTTAAAGAAATTCATCCATACAATAATACAGTCTTTTTAAAGATCTATCTATAGTGTTGGCTTTGAAATGAGCTCTTTAATATAACCCAAAACACATTCTATCTGATTTTCAAAAATATCCTTCTGGCTGCCCTGGCTGGTGTAGCTCAGTGGATTGAGCGTGGGCCTGCGAACCAAACAACTGCGGTTCGATTCCCAGTCAGGGCACATGCCTGGGTTGCGGGCCAGTTACCAGCAGCGGATGCACAAGAGGCAACCACACATTGATGTTTCTCTCCCTCTCTCCTTCCCTTCACCTCTAAAGATAAATAAATAAAATCTTGAAATTTTTAAAAAAATATCCTTCTGGCTAACATGATAGAACTACAGTTGCAGCCATCAATTTTCCCTTATGCTTATGTCCCAGCTCTTTGTTTTATCCCACTGGTCCGTTTTTCTATTTTCTCGTTAACATTCTGTTAATTAGCTGTATAATAAGCCTGGCATGTTTATTCTTTTTCAGGACTGCCCTGGCTATTCTTGCTCCCTGGTACTTGCACATGAATTTTAAAATTAGCTTATCAAAAGTCTAAAAATAATCCTCATGCTAGAGTTCTACTAAAGACTGAATAAACCTAAAGATCCATTTTGGGAATTAACTTTTAAATAAATTTGATGTCAATAGTATCCCTTTACATTTATGTTAAAAATATTGTCACTAAATAAATTTTACTTTCTCCATAAAGATCATTTTACCACTTTTGTGAAAGGCGTCTCTATTTTTTAAGGCATGTCTTTGAAATACTTTTTATGGTGGAAGGTTTCAAACACACAAAAGTGGAAAAGAGTACAATGAACCCCGTGTACCATTACCAGCCTCCCAGATTACAAATTTGGGGCCAACCCCTTCCACTGGGGTCACCAGACAAACCAGTGTTTCTGGTGTGGACTTATCAGAAGGAGCAGGGCGCTGCTCGGGGAGCTGAGCACAAGTCCGCCTGTCTGTCTCCGTGCCCATGTCACTGTCTAAATCCATGCCCCTGTGATCACCATGAGCACTTTTCCAATTAGGAAAAGAGGTGCAGGCTGTATTTTAGAATGAATCCTCATGCCCCAAATGTCTTCCAAAATACATAACATAGAGAAAACAAGTGTTCAGGAGTAAAAGAAACTTTTAAAATATAAATTCTCTCATTTGACCCTATTTTAACTGGCAAGTATAAAAGAAATCCTTTATTTACTTCACAAAGCTAAATAAGCTGAATGGTCTTGGTACTCTACACAATTTATGGGAACATGAGGAAGTGGTTTATATTGTTTGGTTGTTTCGGAGGGAGGAATGTCTACCATTCTAGATTCTGTACACATATAGTATTAATGTAAATTTTTTCACTCACTATATTATTAGGATTTTTTCATTTTACTATACACACATGTGTCACACTGTGCATAATACACATACATGTTTGGATTGGCAAAAAAAGACCATATATATACACACAAACCGGCTATACATGTTCTTATTTACCTGATGAAGGAAACGTAATTTCACGGAAAGGAGAGAGCTACAGAGCAGAAAGAAATGTGGCCTGGGTTTGTGTAGCTTTTCTCACGCACCAGGGGGGCATCATGCTACGGCTGGAGGCACGTGTCCTGCAGCTCGCAAGGCGCGTGCAGAGGGCACAGGGCGGAAGGAGGAAACCTGGTCCTCCATGTAGTTCTGCCAAGCACTGGCTGTTATGAAAGCCAGAGAAAGTAATGTGAAACAGGACCTCCACAATCAAGGAGCTTATCATTAGGCAGACGGAAAAGACTAACATATATACAGAAAAAGAGAAACAACATCACAAAAGTACTAGATTACATGGTACTGAGTTAAAGTAAAAGAAGAGTGTAGAGAACAGATACATTGAGGGCCTGAGGGAAAGCTGCATGAAGACAGATTTGGATATGCAAAAGAGAAAGCAGACATCATCAGAGAGAGAGCTAAACAAGATGCTTAAGAGAAACCAAGGCAGGATAATGCTACCACTGGTCAAGACAGAGGCATAGGTAAACATGCTCTGCCTTCTTGGGCAACCACAGAAA
>PVKM010035677.1:0-15081 GCA_004027735.1 Carollia perspicillata | reverse complement strand
TTTAGGCTTTCACACATGATCTCATTATGGTGCAAGAAAGGATTGGGTTACGGGGGCAATTGTACCCAGACCCGATGAATCTCCATTATATTATTGAATTGTTATTCTACCCCCTGAAATAGAGCCCCCCAAATAAGTCTTATGAGAAATCGATCTCTCCTTCAGAACAATGACTTTGAGAACCACTACTGGGGATGGGATAGGCTAGATTACCCTACAAACCATTGAGGATATTGGGATACTTTCTCTTCAGGGGCATTATTTAGTTTTGTTCTGATGTTTTATTAACCCTATAAATTAGGAAATAAAATTTGAAAGTCACAAGACTTATTTTAACCAATATCCAAGTGCATGTCACCCCCATTCATGTACATTCCCAGTGAATCCTTAATGATCCCAGTGATGGTGTGACATGTGCTAATTAGTGGATTTCCAGTTTGAAAATCATCCTCCAAGTCAAATTTTGAGCTGTGTTGTTTGGGCCCCCCAAATATGACTCAACTTCCTCCCAGCTCTCCAGAGTCAGTTCTTAATGATTTCTGGCTGTTTCACAAAATTAGATTACCTTGAATCCGGCTCTGAACACTCTTCCAAAAGAAGAATTCTAAACATATTTTAAGCAGTGATTACATTATTAGAGTAAACAGACAGTTTCCCACGGGAACTTTCTTGACATGCAAAGCACTGAGATCTGTGAGTTTAGGTGTGTGAGTTTATAGCTACATCTCAATTTTTAATTCAATATTAAATTGAATTTCTAATTCAATTTTCTAATTTTTTCACCCATCCATCTATTCATTCATGTATTCATTCATGCGATATTTATTGAATATCTGTAAAGTACACCAAGAAGTGCTCTAGGTGGTGGGGATAAAGTAGTAAACATAATAGACACAGCCCCTGACTTCATGAAGCTTAATCTAACGGGGAGGACATATTCACAAATACGGCTCTCTGGAGAAATGCCCTTTCATTCGAGACTGAAAGGAGGATGAGCCAGGGGAGAGTAAACAGGAAGTACATTTCACACAGAAGGAGACAATCTGTGGGAGACCCTGAGGCCAGAGGAGCTTGCTGGGATGAAAGAATTCAAAGAAAAGGCGTGATCAGGGGATGAGTTCCCCTAGGCCTCACCTTCAGGAGGGGGGAATATACGTCATCTGAAAAGGGTTATTGTGCTTACCATATCCAGGTAAGTGCTGATTTATCAAAGAGTGCCATCCACAGGGGACCGGCATCTTCATTGTTTTTTAGAAATTTAAATGTTTGTCCAAATCTCAAATAGCTACACATTTTACTTCCTCCTTTTTCCCTTGTATGTAGTAAGTCCTCGAGCAGGTATTAGAAATTTACTCGAGCAAGTAAGTTCCAGGCTATCTCACAGTGTCTGCTATAATTTATTCTTCTTTCCTTGACTTCTAAATGCAGTTACTTTCTAATGAAATTGCCCTGTACTTTGCATACCCTTTGTCAATGTGAGCTGTAAATTAATATTAGTACTATTAGTATTAGTGTACCTATTGCTGTTTCCATTCAATTATAAGGTGTTTAAGGATAGGAATAAGCTGTTGTTTGTTTTGCATCCTCTCAATTATCTCTTAGAACTATACTCCATAGATGTTGTAGAAATTTCTGGAAGGAATGTATGAAGGCTAACTAATATGTACCACGGCATGCCTTGCTCCTATAACATTCCTAAGTGCCTGCTAAGCTAAACCTATCTGCAAAAGAATTCTGCATATGTTAACAGAAGTAACTTGAAAATGACTTCCATGGTCAAATAGATGTGGGTACACAACATAACACGTGTGTGAAGATACACCATCCATACTGGAATCTTACAAGCTTGGAATCCAGCTTCAAAGATCATGCATTACTTTGTTGAACTCGAAATTTCCAAGTTTAGTTGATCATGGACAAACCACCCTCCACTCCCCACTCCATTTTTGGCCAAAGATATCTCAGCATTCATGAAATGCAATTTAGGGAACCCAGTTCACTTTAAAGATTTTACAAAACATTTAAAATACACATTTTTAAAAGTTTTTGAAAGCATACAACATTCTTTAGGTCAAATGAATTCTTAATGAACGAAAACTGACCATTCACTCTATGACTCATTGGTCAAACATACATTGACCTGCAATGGATGGCAGTGTGCCAGGAACTCACAGTTTAAGGCGAGCAGCTGACAAGAAGTCCTGCTCTTGCAGAGAAACAGGGTGAGTGGTGATGGAGCTTGTGCCAAGGCCAGTCTTAGCACAAGCCCCTCCCATTCTACTTTGACCCAGTGAAAGATTGTGATATATGCTAATGCTGGGTCATTTTCCAACTTCATTCACCATTGTCTATTCACTCAGCATCCCCTTTAAATGTTCCTCAATATTCACTTTTTTAAAATGTGTTAGTTTTAGAAAGAAAGAAAAAAACACTGATTTGTGGTTCTATTTATTGATGCATTCATTGGTTTATTCTTGTATGTGCCAGGGATCAAATCCACAACCTTAGCATGGGGAGATGATGCTCTAACCAACTGAGCTACGTGGCCAGGGCTCAATATACACTTTTAAAGCATATTTTTTAGAGTAGGGGACTATCCCTGGAAAGGACAGCTGCCCCCAGCCCTTTAAGTCCCTCTACACTCAAGCTAGAGCAGTGGGGGTGATTGTGCCCTTGATTGGAATATTACAGGTTATCACAGAACTGCCCAATAACGCCATCAAGAAGCTACCCGTCCTCTTCACAGCCCATAGCTTTCTGAAAGGAAGAACGAGGGAAGAGCCCACTGTAACACATTTTCCTGGATATGTTTCCACAGAGAAAGTCAGAGTCTCCGTTGGATAAGAATCAGCACATTTCTCGGAAGCAATCCCAATCCTTTCCATCAGTCCTCCCAGTGAGGCATGTCATGTTCTGTCCATTTTTACAGGCCTTATCTCTCTGCCGCCTGCCTTTTTGCCTTGATAACTGATTTCTGCACCATCAATCGCATTGGCTATGGGAACTATCCAAAGCACCACAGAAGTGGGCATAACACCAGGTTTTCACTTTTCCTCTCTGGGGTCTTTTCTCACAGAAACATTTTGTTAGATCCTGATTTTTGCTATACAACCATGGGCTACTGAGTTCATCTCTATGCCCATCTGCAGAATGGGAATAGGAGCTAATACTGAGCTCAAGGGGCTGTTATGAGCACAAATAAGATGACAGAAGGCAGTCAGGTGTATGTGTGGGGGGGTGATCTATCACTACAGTAAGTACTAAAAAATGTAAGCTATTATTTTTTTACTCTTATTATATCTTAACACTGTTCATCAGAGGCAGTTTGGAATTAATTTTTGATGGCTTACCTTCTGTTTGAATTAACTAAGGCTTCAGTGAGCTCTGTATATGTAATTCAGCAAATATTTGTTAACTGCCCATGATGTGCAAGGCTTTGCACAGAGCTCTGGGGAAATAAAGGTAAAAAGATAGAATCCTGGCCCTAAAGGGAAGCACCATGGAGTAAAGGACCATGAGCTCACTGTGTGTTCAGTCCTGTGCTAGGTCCTGGAATGGGGCGGCATAGAGGCAAATGTAGGAAAACAGTCCTTGTCTTCCTAGGATCCTTAATAGAGATATAAGCTTTGTATCCAGGTATTAAGTTAAGTTGGGATAAAACTGGATGCCTAATTGACAAAAGTATTTCTGTGACATGAAGTACAAAAATGAGAGGTGACGATAGCATCTGTCTCCCTGGGTTAATTTGGTATCTCAGGGTTAGCTAAGCCAGTGTCCTGGTCCTCTCACCCTTTTAGATGGCCACTCCCAAGTGAGTGCTGGATCAGGGAGAAAACCTACCCTCTGGAATTCTGGGCTCATCGATTATAAGTAACCGTAACCCCCAGCAGACACCTCAAACCAGCTCTCTAGGCCCATCGATAAGAGCTGATGTTCCCCAGGCTCTGCTTTCAGTGGGGGAGAGGGAGCGCTGTTTCCGAAAGTGGTGGTCTCCATTTCCCCAGTTTAGGGAGAAATGTAAGACAACTCTTTTTCTGAATGTATTTTTCCCAGGGTAACCATCATAAAAGTGTTCATCTCTGTTGGCTGAGATATTTTTCTCCTTTTCAAATATCCTATTGTTCTTTTCATGTTTATTGTTTCCTTTATGCCTCTTTGATAGCTTCTTTTTGAGGCCTTGTAAGATATTTTGATACCGAGCAAGGAAGGCAGATGTGAGACCCTCTATTATTCTGCCTCTTATTTTGATTTAAAGTTACATGCTCCCCATGGAAGGAAACAATAAAAATACAGTGCTGGAAGAAGGGAAGAATGTGGGAAGATGAATAGAAACCTGTTTCACTGGAGAACAAAAGAAGAATGCTATTGGGCACAACAATCAATGCAAGTGATCATGAGTGACATTTAGATAGTCTATTAACTGGATAATAATTGCCTTGTTTGAAGACTGTATTTCTTGAAGGTGCAACTATTGAAAGATGGTCTAAAGCTGTGGTTTCTCTCGATATGTTGTCTAATTCGGTGTAATCACCATCTTTTATGTATTAATTACAGCTTAGCTTTGCAATCGAGACGAACGGAAGAGCTGACATCAAATCAGGCCAGATTTGATTAGCATTCTTTAGCAGGATTCTTATCCGGGATAGCATTTTGAATCTCACATCCTCTGAGGACGAATGTGGATGAGAGGTTTTGTTGGTAACCTTGAGCAGGGTAGTACATCAGACCAGGATGCTCCGTGTGGAAGTTGCCTGCAGTGGAAAAGACAGCAGCGTTCAAGAAAGGCTTAGTTCTAATTATCTGCTGGCTGTGGATTTGGGATAGGTCGCTGAACTTCCCTGAGTCTCTGGTGCTTAATCTGCAAAATGAGAGTAAAGATGGAGACTCTGTTGATCCAACAGGATTATATGGAGGATACAATGAAATAATGTAAATGAAAGTACATTTTGTAAACCTTAAACTGTTAAATAGGTGCTTGCATCGGTCCCTGGGTAACCAGAGATACCGCCCCCTGCTGGACAAATAGCTCCTTCTTGGCTGGTCATCCTCAAGGTCCGGGTTAGGAGTTTCTGTGAACAGAAGACACTCGATTCATGGGACTGACTGAATGGCTGGCAGCCAGGCTGCCTGGTGGCACGGGCAGAGCCCTGAAGGAGAGAGTTTACAATCCCATTTAGGACACAGATAAAATGTGACGAGCCACTCATTCAAAAGGTCAAAGTAAGTTCACTTTAAAGACAAAGAGGCATTTTATACTCCGGGCCCATGTCTCCATTTTAAAAGTAAGTGGGAAAATCCTTCAAAGATAAATTTACTTAATCAAGCCACAGTTGGAACCATGAAAAACCTATAATCATAATATAATATCTTCTGAATATTTATTGCTTTTCACCGGACATACGCATCATTTCTTTTATTCCTCACATCATTCTCTGTAAAGTAGCGAGAGAGATCATTTCAGATGGAGGGAAATGTGTCCGAGCCCCATTTGTCCGAGGAGACGTCCTGTAATTAGTGCAGCAGCAGTGAGAGAGCGGGTCATCCAGGGCAGTCCTCACTGCTGTTTCTTGGAAAAAAGCTAATCAAATACCCATTTGTTTAAAGTGGCTTATTTGTTTTGTTTTCCCCTTGATGCAAATATGACAGTGTAGCATGAAAAAATCTACTGCAAGCCCAGGTCCCTCCTAGCCAAGGACAATGTCAAGAAGTTCAGACTTGTTTCCCCTCTAGTGCTCAAATCATTTCAAAGTGGAATTTTCTTTTCCTGGGGTCCCTTTAGATAATTTCTATTCTCCAGCCCTTGTCTCTCATAGCTTCCTTTTCCTTCCTCTTGTTTAGGTAGTATATCCGATCTAAGACCATCTGTCTGCTGATTTTTCACATAGGTGAACGTGTGTCAGAACATGATTAATGTTTGATTGTCTATTAACATCATTTTAATTATGAAAATGGAAATTTAAATGAAAATGCCCAATTTAAATCTCTCCCAGAGTCAGTCTCCTGTGTGGTTCTCTGGGAGAAGAGGAAGGGGAATTCTCTGACCTAATTTGGTGGGAACAATGGGAGATCTTATACCCCCAAAGATAGGCTTCCTTGCTTTTCAGTATGACAATGACATCTTTCTCAGTTTTTAAAAGATTTTATTTATTTATTTTTAGAGAGAGGGGAAGTAAAGGAGGGAGAGGGAGAAAGAAACATTGATGTGCAAGAGAAACATCTATTGCTTGCCTCTTGCACACCCACCCTGGGGACCTGGCCTTCAACCCAGGCATGTGCCCTGACGGAGATTCTAACCTTTTGGTTTGTGGAACAATGCCCAACCCACTGAGCCACACCAATCAGGGCACTTCTTTCTCATTTTTGACTGGGAAACCATTCTCCAAATTTTTGTACTTTTAAAGACACAAGATCTGGAGCTGAGTCATTTGACCCTCTAGTTGAGGAGCCATTGTGTAGCCAGGAAAAAGTACAGAGTAACTGATAAAGCTCATCACAAGCCTCTGGCTAAAAGGTAGTTTTGTTTTGCAAATCAGATCCTTTGACATATTAGAAATTCAGTAAGAGATATGGCATTCAGCCTGGATCCTGAATAGAAAATGTTCATGGGAGATAGCTCAGCTCCTAATACATAACCCCATGGGGTACATTGGATCACTGCTGGCATTGCTGATGACATTAAGCTGCCATCAGTAAATGAGAATCCCTTTCTCTTCAGAGGGTTTCCAGCATTCTGCGCAAGTGTCTAATGTTCTGTGTAAAGACAGGGAGCTAGGGAGCAACGCTCTGCAGGCCAGGTTGGCTAGTGTCTTCTTGGGTCTTTGCTATTGTCGTGATGTAGATTAGACTCCAGGAAAAGCTAGGAGCATGAATGCACACTCGTAAACCTCCCCCACTTAACAATGTAGCTGAGGAAAAAGTCAGCAGTACAAAGGGCCCTTCTACTGCCCTTTCTTGTCTCAAGTCCTGGCCTAATAGTCGGTTTCTGATACTTGTGTCTTTGGACTGACTTTGGTGGCTGTCCCAGTGGGTGCTAATGCTTGAGGCTGGCATAAAGGTGCTGAGGGCATGGCTTCCTGTGTTTTTAATTATTTTGAGTTGTTTGGCTGATAACTAGGTTTGTGGTTTTGTTTTATGCATTTTTGGCAGGAAGAAAAGTAACGATTCCACCCTAATTAGTATCCCCTTGGAGGCAGACCCTGACATCAGGCCTAGGTTTAACATGGGCACATTTCAGAAGAGAGGACTATGGTATGAAAGGAAGGGATAGGCTGTTTCATCTGGCCTTTCTTTGTATCTCTCATTGTTATTTTTGTTGTCAGTATCCCCTGGGCCCTTTCTAAGGACCTGCAGAAGTGAAACTTGTATATTATAGGTTTAACTTCTCCTTCCATTTTTCAATATTTATAACTAGTGAGTTATGGACTGTTGTAGCTTCATATTACAGTTGAGGGCACTGAAGCTCAGAAAGGTTAAGTGACTTGTTCAAGTCTGCACAGCAATGTATGTGGCAGAGCCTGCCATATCTGTCTCCAGCTCCTAGTAACTAACCAATATATTCTTCTCCTGAGCCCTCCCAAATTGAAGTGCTTAAGAAACCACATAATTTCTTTCCCATTTAATCTGAAACTAGTGACAGTACTATGTTGTAGTCATTCATTCACTTAATCACAAAAAGCTTATTCACTACTGTCTTAGTCCATTCAGGCTGCTATAACAAAATACCACAGACTGGGTAGCTTATAAACAACAGAAATTTATCACTGATAGTTTTCGAGGCTGAGCAGTCTACAATCAATATACCAGCCTGGTCTGTTGAGGGATCTCTTCCTAGTTCATAGTGCAGGGGAAGAAAAAAGAATTTCCCTCTACCCTTCTGAGTCCTTAGCTGAGATCCCTGTAATAAAAGGCAGATTATCAAGAGAAAAACAAAGAGTAGTTGATTACCATGTGTATTTCATGTATACTTGGGAGATACCCAGGGAAAAATGAATAATTCTCCAAGATGGCTTAGATTTCAGGTTTCCTTTATGGAGAAAGGGGAGAATATAGGTATCTTAGGGGAGAATAAACATTTTTTAGGAAAGATGAATCAACCCTTAGAAGAGTAGATAGGAGGAATGATAACTTGCAACTTTGTGTGGATGCTGAGGGTTGGAATAAATAGATTATGGGTTTATACTCTTGCTCGAAGGCAAGTGGGTGCCATAGACCTATCAGATATCCACCAGTCAGAACCTTACAGGACAGCTTTTCCAATGGCTTCTTTCAATACACGAGGACATGGAATTTCAAAGAGGGACAATGACTTTGTCAAAATTGTTTCAGAAAGTTATGGACTGAGACCCCAAGTTTCCTTGCCTGGGCCCCTTGTCTCCTTTCCCACCACAATACCTAATCCTTCCAAGATGTCAGGCCTCCTGACATCCCTAGGGGCAGAAACCTTTAGTTCTGTTTTTGTTATTCATTCTTCTGTTTTACAAAGTCCTAGGTTAGGGTCTTGTCTCTATAGCCAGGAGAAATTCAGCTTTTATTACCAAAAGAAAAATAATACTTATTGTAAACTTTTTTAAAAGATTTTATTTTTATTTATCTGTAGAGGGGAAGGGAAGGAGAGAGGGAGAGAAATATCAATGTATGGTTGCCTCTCGTGTGTCCCCCGCTGGGAACTGGTCTGCAACCCAGACATATGCCCTGACTGGGAATCGTGCCGCGATCCTTTGGTTCACAGGCCTGTGCTCAATCCACTGAGCTACACCAGCCAGGGCAAAAAAATAATAATACTTATTGTAAACTTATATGCTCATCCTCATACAAGCCAGTGTGAGAAATCCAAGATATGTTAGATGCAGTTTTTATTTATAAAAATATGTGTGGTATAAGTGAGGAGATGGGAATTGGAAATTGTTAACAAAAATATAAAGCTATAAGTGGTCATGTGCAAACTAAATTCACTGGCCAAACAAACTACCAGAATAATTTCTCAGAAAGACTCCTCCTGCAAAAGCCAGGACTAACTGTAGATAAAAGCAATCACATGTGTCAAATGACAAAGCCAGAGCCTGAGGTCACCGTGGATCAAGGAGCTTTCACAAAGGTGTCTAGGTATGGAGATCTTGGGAGAGATGAGACCCCTGTGATGGACATTCCCAGGGACAGCCATCAATACTGGCTACTGCCTTTTATTTCTGTTGCATGTATACAGCCTTGACTCGTGTCCGAGATGGGCCAAAGGAGATACCCTTGCCCTTTTCCATGATCCCTTGTGTTCTTTATATTGATGGGTCTGGAATGTCAATATTGTTCATTGCAGAACCACCCTGGCAAATTAGTTTCTGGGTTGCTCAAACAGTTGAAACCCCAGAGTATTACTTTAATACATGTGTCTGGTATCAATATATTATTGTTTCTTTTTTTCTTCCATTTGGCAAAAAGATCACAAGATTCAAGCTTTATACCAAGAAGATAGTCTGGAAATGGACATTTGAGTGAGGTTTGGCTATCCCCCTAGTCAACCAATGGTGCATCCACCCCCAAGGAACTGTGATGTGACTCAGACGCATTACATATCCATTGCCCTTGAAAGCCTTCCACATGCTTGTAGTAATAGACAGATTGGACCTATCTATTAAAAGACACTGATGACACACCAGTTGGACTATAGTAGTTTTAGCGTAAAGTGTGCATTCTTCGAACAATTTGAGAAAACTGAGTGTTGAAAAAATCCGGCTCTGCAGAACTTGTGGTACTTTTCCCTTTTCTCCCCCATTTTTTTTCAGTGTGTCTAAGATGAGAGCCTCCAGGAAGTCATTCTCTGCTGCTTCAGATCAGCTTCATCCGATCCCCATTCTCCTGACTGTGCTGGTCTTTTGGCCCCGCCCATAGCTCCCCTTGGTTTTTGTTGTAGGTGTGTCTGACCGCATTCCTGACTAGATTCCAAGCCCACTGAGGGCAAGCACTGTGTATTATGCTCCTTTGCTTACCATAAGATTATATCTTGATAAACCCACTGTAAGTTTAAAATCTTGTGAGTCAAAAATGCATTTAATACACCTCATCCTCCAGAACATCATAGCTTAGCCTAGACTACCTTAAATGTGGTCAAACATTTGCATTAGCCTGCAGTTGGGCAAAATCGTTGAACACAAAGCTTATTTCACAATAAACTGTTGAATATCCCATGCAATTTATTATGAGAATCACTTTTGCATCATGGTAAATCTATAAATCCAAAGTCAAACCATCCTAAGTCAGATACCATCTATACTTACATTGTGGCTCCTCTAGCATCTAAGAGTTTCTTGCAAACCATGGGAACTTTAAGAAGATATGATGATTAATTAATACCTGAAATATTTTTCTAATTACTGACATCTTGGCTCATGGAGAAGTGATACAGAAATCATGTCATTTAGGGTTTTAATTTCCTGCAAGTGAAAATTGAATGCTCTAGAATAGTTTTCCAACCTGTGGGCCACTGACCCCTGAGTTGAAGAGTCACCACACATGGATTTTAGTTACATATATACCTAAATATTTCTCTGACAAACACATAACAGAAATAAAACTATCAGTTGGGGATTTGGTTTTTTTGTAAAGACTATGACACTAAACAAATATCAGTAATCAACCTAGAAACTGTAAGAAGAGAGTGAGACTATTTTGTGTCAGTTTCTCATGGGCACAGTGACGTGGCGTCAGCCCCAGGACTGCACTGGTTCCTGTTCGTGGACTGGAGCCTGTTCTGTACTGTGGCTAGCAATGCAGTTTTTGATTTTTGTCTCTATTTTTAATCTTCTTCCAAAAAGGGACAAGCAAGACTGAGCTTAAACAGATGCAACAATGAGGCATTTTAAGTAGCTGAAGAAAGTTCTGAAGCCCTTCTGGCTATACCATTTCCACCTTAACATTTAAGTTAAGGCCTTGGAACTAACCATGCAGACCTTATGCAGTGCTGCCCCCGGACCCTGAGACGGAGACAACACTCGGGGTAAGCTCCCACTCTGGATTCAGCTGCTAGAGAGGAGCATTCAGAGGCCCACGAAGTTCAAGAACCACCTCTGAGTAAAGGTTCCTGCTCTGTATTTCACCTGAAAGCACGGGTTAACTCTTCATTAGCACATTGATCATGTCTAACACAGATCAAATGATGCTGAGTGAGAGAATACGTACATTTTCCCCTTGCCATCAGGGAGTCCATAAGGGACTGTTTGAGAGAGAGAAACTAGCCCCTTGGACTCTACGTAAACTGTGCTCTTGATCAAATGCAAAACGAGTGCTTCCGACCTGACCTGTGACAGGGATCGGGAAAGGGGCTGATGGGCTCCAGATGGAGGTGGTCCTGGGAAAGGATGGGACTTGCTCAGATAGAGAGAGCTAATAGGGATAGGACACCAAAGCATTTCAAAAGCAATGGCAAATTCTAGGTGAATGGTAGGGGAAAACACAGTTCCTGGGGAGACAAGATACAGAGCTCAGAATGAATCAAGCCAGTAAACTGTTTAATGTCATTGCCACTTCCCAGCTGAATGTGTCCTTCAAAGATCACAGAATCTCAAAATCTTAATCTGCACTTGGTTGTCACCTAGTCTGACCTCCACCCATGGCAGCAATCTCCACCCCAGGATTCTAAGGAAACTCTGCTTGAGTTCCTCCAGTGACCAAGAGTCCGCGGCTTCCTGAGGCTCTTCTTTCTTTCTGGACGTGTGTCGTTATCAGAACACTCTCCCCATGATTTTCCGATGCTCTGTCCTCTCGTGTTCCCCCCCCACCCCCCATCACAAACCTCGCCAACCCACCACACAGTACTCCAGACCCACCTGACCCCTCCATCCATCCCACTTCCACCCGCTCCTTGAGATTTAGAACTCTGAGTGAGACCTGCCTCTTTGACCAAGCCGCCAGCTTGGGGCTTCTTATTATATTAATTGCTATGTGAAGCAAAGATGATTTTTTTTTCCTGCCAGATTTCTCCTCAGCCTTATTATTGTTCGGAAACCATAAAACTGAAAACTGCGTTTTTATGACTCCGAATGACCTTCAGAATTCCAGACACAGCTGACTCCTGCTTAGCTGTAATATTTTGGCTCATTAATTTCAGAGGAGATATTCCGATTTATAATTTTATTAAGTTTCTAAGGATTTTTAATACTGTGTTTCTAAATATGATGAACTTCTCACTACCAAATTTTAATTAGGGAACATATTAAATCCTCAATTAATGCCACAGTAATGCATATTTAATAGCCAATAACATTTGATCAGGATTCTTTCAGTGAGGAATGGGCTGAGGTTCTCAGGGTCTTTGGTCTTCACTGAGGGCAACCACACCAGCCTCTCATTCTGTGCTTGCCCGGTAGAGTCTATTAGGAGGTGTCGGTCAAGAACAATTAACAGTCTCATTATTAGCTTCCTTCCTGGAGTGAGCGGGGCATGTTCTGACACTGTGTATGCAAGACACACAGCGCAGATTTTTCTGAACAAGTCAGTCTAAAGCACATGAAGGAACTTTTAAAACTATGTGCCTTAAAGGTACTTTATTTCCTCTTTTCCTCTCTAATCCATTTTCTCATGCACAGGAATAACATGTGTTAGTGCAGGGGTGTGTGAACATTTTCTGTAAAGGGCCAAGAAGTAAATATTCTAGGCAATGCAGCATAATGTCTCTGTGCCAGCTGCTTGGTTCTGCCCTTGGAGCACAAAAGCCACTGCAGATAATACATAATGGGTGGGTGTGGCTATATTTCAATAAAACTTATTTGTGGACACTGAAATATGAATTTCATATCATGTTCACAGGTGAAGAAATACTATTATTAATTTTTTTCAACCATTTAAAAGTGTAAAAGTCATTCTCAGCTCCTGATTTGGCCAATGGCCATAGTTTGCTAACCCGTGCTTGAGTGGAAAGTGTCCAGAACTGAGGTCAGAAGGCCTGACCCCTTGGTCCAGCTCTGCCACTAGATCACTGAGGCAGGGAAGCCCCTGCACTCTCTTGTGAGCCAGTTTCTTCATTTCCAAATAAAGAGTTGTCCTGGACAGTAGCTGAGATCTTGATCTGAGAATGAGTGGTTCCTTCCAAAGCAGTCACTTGCTCGGGTACTCTCTCCAGAGGCCCTCAGAACCATCTATTTGCATTCCCCTCTTCCTAAAGCAATCCCTCTCCTCTATCACAAAATTGGAAAGAAGACTGAGGCAGCCAGGCCATCAGGAGTGCCTGAGGCTCAGGGCCTGCAGTTCGAGAGACGGGAGCTTCATTCTGGCCTCGGTTGCAATTGAACGATTTCTCCCTCTGCTCTCTTGGGAACCTTTATTCTCTGGAGAGCTTCAGAAACTTCATCCAGGAAACCCATCCAGGGAGGGCTACCCACTGGGAGAAGCCCATAGAATTCAGAAGCAAACAACATGGCTGTGGAATGGAGAACATGCTTCTCCTTCCAAGAGCTGGCCCTCAGCGCTATTGAAGCCGCCAAAAGAGGCTGAACTCCCTCCAGCTTCCCACGTTGGCTCTCATCCCTTCTGTAGCCAGGCTTGTCTCCTCATACCCTTCTCCCTCCTACAAAAGCCTGCCCTCAGGATAAGGACATAATTTGGTCATTTGTGTTGAGATGAGAACAATTGTTGAAAACTTGTAACACTGGAGAAAGCTGGAGGACTCAGGCTTCGGTCATCGTGGGAGCCAACAGTTCATGCATCCTTACTGTCTGCTAAGTTCTCTGTGGGTGCTCATATGCGTGTGTGTGTGTGGGTATGTGTGTGTTCCCCTCTAAAGTCCCTGTTATGCAGACAAAGAAGTCGAGACTTAAAGAATCTTGGTAACTTGCCCAGAGTCAGCATCTATGAAGTAGCAGAACTTGGATTTGAACCCCAGCAGTCTGACTCTAAAGCTGCCATTCTTAAATTACACTGTCTCTATAATAGTAAAATTTAGAGAAACTGCAAGTAGAAGGACAAATGTATTTGGAAAAGCTTGCCTGAATTGCCATATCATATGGACTGTGTAGCTGCCACTCATTTTGTCTCTGTGTGAGGTTGTGTCTCCAGTCAGTCACATGCTTTCTGTCCCCCATTCACAATGTGCCAAGAGGGAGGGTATTGTACTAGAATCCGGGAGGTGATTTTTCCCTAAAACAGTTGGTTCTGCCTCCCCCCACTTCCTTTCAGGTTGTCTTGCCATCTCTTGCAAAATGATTTCATCCCAATGCCAAATAATAAATTCATTATAAAAATAATTAGGTAACTAAAGTTAATATTTATGATTTATATTCCGAATTTTCTTTCCCCTTGTTCTGAACATAGCAAAAACATACACTTTAAAATGCCACCCGGGACATCTGCTGTTTCCGATCAGTCCTTGACGTCATTTAAGTGCCTTGGTTATTTTAGGGCTTCCAAAATCGTGATTGCAACAAGAAGGCATTTCAGAGTGTTAAGACCACTGAACAAGAGACTCTGACTTGCAAGAGATGCAGAAGTCATTTAATTCATTTCCTGTTCTCCAAGTATTTCTTTCTGGCAGCGCTGAGCCTAAGTTTGGAGATTTCTTATCTAGGAGTTCAGAGATTGTTTATTAGAAAGTTCCTCCCTTTATACGCCAGTCAGTTTCTCCTGTGTGAAACACCTGCCCATGTGTCCAGACTCTACTCGCAAAGACTACACAAAATAAGACGCTTGACATGAGCAGATGTTCCAAAATCCTAAAGCCCTGCTCACGTCATCTTGGAGGCATCCTTAGTCCATGGTGAGCATCCTGTACTCCTTCAAAGCCTCTTACGTGATTTGGCAGAGACCATGCTTACTATCCTAATCTTTCTCCTCCCATTAGACTCCAGGGCTCCTCTTAATGAGGCTGAGTATGATTCTCAGAACCACTTTAAGACCATTGTCTCCCTTAATCTTCATAGCCACCTGTGAATAGGAAGAACATCACAATCTCGTTGTTCAGAGGAGGAAACTGATACCAAGGGGGGTCAAACGGTGTATTCAACATCAACCCTGACTTCTCCACTGTCCAGGAAAGAGTAGCTCCTTGCCCACTGCTCTTCCCTCTGCAGCCCGCCACCTGTGCACGGCATGGCACCTCGT
>PVKM010035676.1:0-15081 GCA_004027735.1 Carollia perspicillata | reverse complement strand
GTCCTCAGTTTCTTGAATTGGCTTCCCTCCCCTTTGTGCCCCCTAGGTGTTGTTCATTCCCAAATGGCAGTGCTTGGATGCATTTGAGATTGAGGGGCAAAGAATCAGAAGCTGCACCAGATGAGTAAATCTCATTCCTAAAACATGGGAAAGCACTGAAGAAAAAAAAAGGGGAGACTCCTAGTAATGAGAAATCCCATATTACGTCAGTGTTAGAGTGCCCTGTTGTAAGGAGTCTACTGTGAATATTTTCTGTGGAGTAGACAAATTATTATACATGGCCTTTTCTCACAGGAAATCAGTTGCTTTAATGGTTTCCTTCCTTCAAGGGACAATGTCAAAGCTGTTGAGCCCCTCACTGCCCATTTGGATCATTTAGCTCACATGGAAAAATTCTCCCTAAAGAATACAGAAAGGAATTTCTGTGAAGCAATTAACTTATGCTCTTTTGCCCAACAGAATGCAGTAGTGCCTGAGCCTTGGCTATTTCCTGTCAATTTAATAATAAACAACACAGCCCTTCTTGCCTTCACATCGTGAACCCTGCATGCTCCTAAAGATATGCTAAACGCTTGTGCCAGGACATAATGACAACGTAAATGACCCTTAGTGTGGGGGATACAGTCAAAAAGTTCAGACGGTCACAAGACATGTTTCCTTCTTACAAAGCCTGTGTTCTAAAGTAAGAGAGGGCCTTGGGGCCAATGATAAGTTTATAGAGTTTTCAGGATGTTATACATTTTCCTGATGCTATAATTAAAAGTAATAGGATAGATAGCCTTGGAAGGGCTAAAAATAGAATGGCAGATGAGATACACTCTAACCAACCAGGAATAGAAAAGAAAGGTTTGATATGTTAAATGTTTGAAGTCAAATTCATCGAGGCTGTCAGACTGGTACTGATGGTACATAAAATATCACTGATCTTCTTCATTTCCTTTTGTGGAGGAACAGGCTGAGATCTGAGGCAGGCTGAGCCTTCACTATTTACAGAGTCTACTCTCAGAGATGAGAACTCAACAGGCAAATTTAGGGTGAGGTGAATACTCTGGTGAAGGCAATTCTCCCCAGAAGTCACATTATAGGGTTATCTCTGGTCTTGAAAACTTGCCATTGACCAAGATCTGGAGCAACTTTCCAGCACTCCTGTGCCTCCATCTTCACCCCATCCTGTGAGGTGCCAGGTAAAGGAAGTACTCAGAGCAGCAACAACAGCTGCAAAGACAAGCAGAGTCAAAGAGAGAAGTGAGAAGATACATCGGCTGCAATGTGGGAGAATATGATCTCCCTGCTATGGCATAACCCTCCTTTCATAAGTCTGTATTCAATTTTGCACTCACCTCACTCCATCACCTAGAATGGAATAACAGTATTGGGCCACAAGTACCCATCCATAAGATTATTAGGTTTCTGGGAAGTGCCCATTTTCCAGAGTCAGTTTGGCTTCCTCAGGCAGCAATACTGCATTTGGTAACAGCATTGTCTCAGTAAAAATGCAAGTAACTCTAAGAGCAATAATCCACTAAATGGTTACCAGCCACAGACCAACTCATGCTGAAGGGTGGGTCCGCTGAAGGCTGGTTTTGAAGGTGCTTGTGGGACAAGAAGACAGACAGGTGCACACACAGCCCTGGGAGACCATGTCTGGATGACAATCCCAGAACCTGCTCAAGTGGGTAGAGCCATGCAGGGAAGGGAATAGGAAGGTGGAGAATCTACAGTTAATATTACTTATGTCCCAATTTTATTCAGGCCTCGGTAGATGAATCAGAGAGGGGGAAAAAAAGCACTTGACATAGATGAATGGTACTTCTTTGAAAGGAAGAAATGTAAAATTGACCACATCTAGTCATGAGTCAGGCTATGCAACGTGACAGATAATTCAGTGCTGGAGGCAAAGAACAGGGTGACGTTAACCTGTTTTATCTCAGAGGCACAGGTCGAGGAGACTACAGGGAAGAACAGCAAAGGCCAGAGAATCTCAGGAGGTAGGTGAGCCAGAATGGTAAACCCACCTGATACAGGCAACACAAGTGGCCAGCAGTTCAGAAAAACCAGGTGTGCTGTGAGTTTCAGAGGTGTGCCCCACTGCTAGAGAGCCCTTCCATCAGCTCCCTTGGAGGGAGGCACCTGCCCCCCAAAACTTGGTGAGCAGCAACCAGCTTTCTTCAAATGCACTGGCCCACTTTTCATGCTTGACCACAGATGGACTAGGAAGAAAACAGCAATAGGACCTTCAGGGTCTATAATGGGGAAGCACCCACCTCCAGTAATTTTGAGCTTCAGACCTCCACAGCTGGGAGGATACATTAAACTTAAGAAGTGTGATGGAATTCTAGGGGAAAACCATGCAGACCTGGGGAAGTTTGGCCAAATGAATTAGTTAGTTAATTCTTTAATGTATATTTATGAAATGTCTCCTATATGCTTTGTGTATACTAGGCTCTAAAGACTCAAATGAGGAAAAAACTTACCGTCCTGTAGCTTCCAGTCTACAGGGACAGGTAGGGTAGAGGGCATTAAATAAAAAATCATATAAATGTAGGGTTCCACATTGTGATAAGTGCAAATAAGGAGGAGCACAGGGTGTTCTCTGAGTATAAAAGGGGAGCCTAACTAATTGATCTAAGATCAGTTTACTAGGTTGTGACCAGTATTTAAAAAATATATAATAGAACAGAATAGAAAACATCAATGTGTACTGGAAGTAATACAAAGTAAATATGGTTTCTCGTAGCCTTCATTTCTGTGTGTGTGTGTGTGTGTGTGAGAGAGAGAGAGAGAGAGAAAGAGAGAGAACTAGATTGAAATGTAAAGTGTATTTCCTTCATGAATTGTGGTGACAAAACTTTGAAGGCCTATATTAAATACCAAATTAACATGACTGTGAGTAGCAGGTCACACAGATTGTCTTTAAGGATGGATAATGGAGTTGTGGAGAGAAAGGGTGATTGGGAGCCAAGGGGTCCCTTTCATTGACATTTTCTTCCAGAGGGTGGCAGAGTCATCTAGATTCGGGCACTGAGACGTATAGGACAACCCGACCGCACTCCACCCACTCCACTTCATCTAGAGCCACTTCAGGCCTCAAGGAGAAGTGCAGAGAAGGAAAAACATAGCTCCGCAGTTGGGACACAGGGGTCATCCAAAGTGGGGAACCCTGGGAATCTTGACATTAAAGAAAACGTGTACCACCCAATTAATATTAAAATGTCACAGTGCTAACTAGATCTTTCATCTTTGTTTCTAAAACTCTAATTTCACTGATAGCAGAGAACAATTCGTTGGTAGTAGAGACTAGAACCCAAGTCTCATCACCAGGGCAGGGTCTCTTTCTCTACACCGTGATGTCTTCCCAAACAACAAACACCACAGTGACTTTCTGAGGGTTTGCAGTGTCACTCATGATGTCAGTAGCACTCAGGGGTGGAATTGTGCATTGGTTTGAAGGGGTCAGAGGTGAATGGAAATATATTTGTTACACTGAAGCACAGAGAGATCACCACCCAACATCCCAAACATTCTCTCTTCCATCTGAAGATCAAGTTTCATGCATTATACCATTGAGTTGCTTACGCCCCGGAAGCTAGGCAATGTTTTTCATGGACTGTTTCTAGTTTTGACAGTGTGGTGAGTTAGAAAAAAGTTAGAATCTTTAGTTTGAAAATGCATCTTTGCTCCTAGCTAATTTCAAAGACAAATCAAGTCAGTTTTGGCTCACTGCCATGGAACGATAGAAAAAAAAACACAACATAGAATCGTATTCAAGCTGTGAAAAGATACCACCACAGCATTTTCAGATGCTGTAAGGCTACCTCTGGTTGTGTTTAGAGTGGACATGATCCATTTCTCTTGAAAGTTAATCGTCTGACCAGTCTGAGGGTTATTTTCCATAAACATTATGACATATGGAAAAAATAGGCTCAACAGATTCCATGGCAAGGCCATGACGAAGCCTGTTTCAGCAAGAGAGTTGGTTTGCTGGCAGCAACGGTTTACAGGCGGCAGTGGCAATTGCAGGTGGTGAAGAGCTCGAGTTGGTCTCAGGTAGAGCTGGGAGTCCAGCACAGCTTTACCACTCACTCCTTGGGTAAATGGCATAACCTCACTCAACCTCAGTTTCCAAATCCACATCCTTGGGATGATGAGAACACCCTCAACCTTTTCCAGGCTGTTAGGAGAATTATACAAGGTAATAACATCTGAAGGACATAGTTAAGTGCTCAATGAATGCAAGAATTAATTTTTTAAAATAATTATTAGTGATTGCATTGTGTCTCTTTCCTTCTGACACGACAAGAAGTATACACTGGTTTTTCAGTTTCTCCTAGTTTGTATTAGTTTTCCCCTGTTAATGAAGACAAATTATACAGTTGATCTTTCCACCTCTCAGTAAAACAGAATTTTGGAAAGTCATAGTCAAGTTGCTATCATTTTGAACGGCTTAGGTCCCAAATTTCTTCTCAAGGATAGTCTGGGGCCTGGTGGACATCCTTTTGAGCGGATCTAGCAGGCAAAGAATTTAGAAAACGACAGAGAAAGGAATGTTATCTTGGAAAGGAATTTTAAAGAAACTTGTACTATAACCCTATCTTGAGGAAACTGAGACCCAGAAAGATGAAAGGTATGATTCTTCTAAGGTTCTCCTGAGGTTCTAAAGGAGCCGTGTTCAAGGACAGGCAAGAACAAATCTGAATCATCAGAACCACGTGGTGTGGAGGCTCCAGCTGCCCATCTCTGCAGAGAAGCAGCTGCTCTTGAACAAAACAAAACTCTTAAAAAATTTACCTACTCCTTCTTTTAAAGAGGAATAAAGAATTTGTGAATTTCTTAATCTCAAGTGAGAATTATTTATACAAATCACCTTCTCTTTTCCAAATGTCAAGAGGAATGAAAATTCGTATTTATCAAACACCTACATGGTAAGTAATATCCACATAGCTTCATTTAATCCTCACAACTCTATGGAATAGAATGTTACCTTTTTATTTAACAGATAAGGAAATTGAGGCCCAAAGAAGCTAAGCAACTTGCTTAAAACTGATTAAAAAGTGATAAAATGGGTATTTGAACCCTAGTGTGACTCATATTCATGTTTGTTTGAAAATACTTTAATGTCTTCATAAGTCCTCACCCTCTGTTATTTTTCTGAACAGCACTTAACACCACCTGACATTATAGTATGTATTGATCTGCGCATTTATTGATGACCTGTTTTTACTATTAGAAACTATAGAGGGCCAGGTCTTTCTATAACCCTAAAGACTAAAACAGTGCCTGTCACATAGTAAGTAATCAAGAAATATTTGTCGCATGAATGGGTAAATAAAAAATTAATTAGTTGATTAGTGAATTGATAAGGGGGTATTAACAGAGAAATAAATACCAGACTTAAATGTAAACGAAATGAAAAAAATGTAATTGGTACGTAATTCTGGCAATAAAAAACAATTGTGCATAATACATTAACAGCTTTCTCTGGGTAATTGTACACTCCCACATAACTTTATTCTCTTTCAGAAATCATTATATGGTTGTCCAACCATTATGCTGTTCATCTGAAACTAATACAAAATAATATTGAATGTAAACTGTAATTGAAAAATAAAATTTAAAAAAGATGTAATTGTGAGAGGTGTGAAATGCTATGGAGAATGGACAACAAGGACAGCAGAAGCAGATTAGCAAATAAAAACCAGAGGAAAAGGATGGGCCTCAATGACTAGAGATTATGGATTAATATCAAGTTTACCTATATGTTAATTTTACTTATTCTTATGGTATTACCATAGCTATATGATATTAAATGTTGCAAAGGATATATGTACTTTAACATTATATAGAAATAACTTAAGTAAATTGTGTAATAAATTGCATGTACACGATAATTAATACACCATAATTAATCCAAAAGAAAATCTACATTTAACTGCCTGAAGATGGCTAGTTTTTAGATTCTTGGGTATAGCTGGAAATGGTAATTCATGTGAGGATGGCCTAAAATAGAACTAAGATTATCCAGAAAAGCATTCATTTTAAGAACTGTGGTCACAAAAAAACTCAATGTGATAATATTTGTCCAAAATAAATTTACATTTAGGTTCACTATGCAGTTATAATAATAGTTTCAGTTCAGTCTTTTAAGGTTGACTTTTTCTTGAAGGCATCTACAAAAGATTACCCTTACCAGTTTATACTTATTTGAACACAAACTATCTTTTGACAACTTTCCCTAAGGATTAAGGTAAAGCTCAGGAGTGCCATATTTTTCAAGTATTTTTACACATCATTTAAAAAACAGATGTCACACAAAACTGGGAAATATATATATCAGTGGACACCTTGAGTCTTTGGTTCAATTTCTATCATTTATCCTGAGAAATCATTAAAAATGTAGTTAAAGATGAAAGCATAAACTTATTCAGTGAAGTACTGCTTCTAGTGGTAAATAAATAGAAATAAATTTAGCTTAGTAAAGAAATAGTCTACATTATGATCCACCCTCACAATAGAACATTATACATTCATTTACAAATGTAATGTAAGAATATCTAGTGACATGAAAAGTTGTTCATGATGTACTTATAAATAAAAAGTCAGGGTAAAATTCAGTATATAAGCATGCTCCAATTTTGTGGAAAACATGCATATGTGTATCTGAAAAAAAATCAGGTGTTAAAAGCAATTAACTTTAGGTCAAAGAACCAGAAATAACTTTTTTTAATTTTATTGATTATGTTATTACAGTTGTCCCAATTTTTTCTCCCCCTTGCCCTCTGCGTGCTGTACCCCCCAGCCCTCCAGAGTCCTCCTAACTTAGTTCCTGTCCATGGGTTGTACATATAAGTTCTTTTGCTTCTCCATTTCCTACACTATTCGTAAACTTCCCCTGTCTATTCATGCTTCTTTTTTAAAAACATTTTTTAAAGATTTTATATATTTATTTTTAGAGAGATGAGAAGCAGAGGAAGAGGCAGAGAAACATTAGTGTGTGAGAGATATATCAACTGGTGGCCTTTCACAAGCCCCCGTCCAGGGACCTGGCCCATAACACAGGCATGTGCCTTAACTGGCATATGAACAGGCGACCCTTTGATATGCAGGCTGGTGCTCAATTCACTGAGCAACACCAGCCAGGGCCAATTATGCTTCTTATTCCCTGTACCTTTTTCCTTCATAGTCCCCCTCTCCCTCCACACTGATAACCCTCCATGTGATCTCCATTTTTGTGATTCTGTTCCTGTTCTACTTGTTTGCTTAGTTTTTGTTTTTGATTTTCAGGTTCAGTTGTTCATAATTGGGTTTTGTTGCCATTTTACTGTTCATAGTTTTTGATCTTCTGTTTCTTAGATAAGTCCTTTTAACATTCCATATAACAAGGGCTTAGTGGTGGTGAACTCCTTTAACTTGACCTTATCTGGGAAGCACTTCCTTATCTGCCCTTCCATTCTAAATGACAGCTTTGCTGGATAGAGTCATCTTGGATGCATGTCCTTGCCTTTACTGGCTTTGCATACTTCTTTCCGGCCCCTTCTTGCCTGTAAGGTTTCTTTAGAGAAATCAGTTGATAGCCTTATGGGACCTCCTTTGTAGGCAACTCTCTCCTTTTCTCTTGCTGCTTTCAAGATTCTCTCCTTATCTTTAATCTTAGGTAACTTAATTTTGATGTGTCTTGGTGTGTTTCTTCTTGGATCCAGCTTCTTTAGGACTCTGTGAGTGTCCTGGACTTGCATGTCTAGTTCCTTTGCCAGATTGGGGAAGTTTTCCTTCATTATTTGTTCCAATAAGTTTTCAATTTCTTGCTCTTTCTTTTCTCCTTCTGTCATACCTATGATTTGGATGTTGGGATGTTTAAAGTTGTCCCTGATGTCCTCAACCTCTCCTCATTTTTTTGAATTCTTATTTCTTCATTCTGTTCTGGTTAGATGCTTATTCTTTCCTTTTGTTCCAAATGATTGATTTGAGTACCAGTTTCCTTTCCTTCATTGTTAGTTTCCTGCATATTTTCCTTTATTTCACTTTGTATGGTCTTCATTTCTTCCATCATTTTGTGACCAAACTCAATCATTTCTGTGAGCATCCTGATTACCAATGTTTTGAACTCTGCATCTAATAGGTTGTTTATCTCTTTGTTGCTTAGTTCTTTCTCTGGAGTTTTGATCTGACTTTCATTTTGGGCCATATTTCTTTATCTTAGTGCACCTGTTACGTTGTAAGGGGTAGAGCCTTAGGAGTTGTGGCGCTGTATATGGGGGAGGGGTCAAAAATGGAACAATGTCGCTTGCTAGCTTGCTCAGCTTTCACCCCACTTTCCGTCACTTCCCCCACTTCCCACAAGCAGATTATGCCCTTTCAGGTACTGATTCCCAGGTGGGTGGGCTTGTGTATATTCTAGGACCCTGTGGGCCTCTCTAACAGACTCTCTTGTGAGACTGGGAGTTTCTCCCACTGCCACAACTGCCACAGGTTTTTACAGCCAGAGGTTTTGAGGATTTATTTCCCTGCACTGGAACCCTGGGTTGCGCAGTTTGACTCACTCCCCAGTTGTTCCTCCTGGCTTATCCACCCTCAAATGTGGGGAATCCCATCTGCCAGTCACCACCTCACCTGCCCCAGTCTGCCACCACCTTGCTGCAAGTCCTCTCCCTGCCGCTGCCCATATCAATCCCTCCTACCAGTCTAGACGAATGTCTCTTCTATAACTCCTTGGTTGTAGGACTTCCAAGCAGTTTGATTTTCTGACAGTTCTGGTTGTTTTTTGTTTTTCAATTGATTGTTATCCTTCTTTTGGTTGTACAAGGAAGTGAAGCATCTCTACCTGTGACTCCATCTTGGCAAGAACCTAATTTTTATTTTTAAAACTTTTATTTATGTGCACTTCTGACTTTTCTATAATTCACATATGCAGATTTTGTAACAGGAAGCCATTTTTTATTCTAGGAAAAGCTAGGAAACGCATCTGAAGGTTTCCAATCTATAGTTCTAGATTCTATTCTTCAGAATGAATTGCTTATTTTCCTTAATGGTTCTACTTTTTCAACATTTCATTTCTTTCCCATCTCTCATATAAGCATTCCTGGGATCATATGACATGCATTACCTAAGTGGCTCTACCAAGTTTCCTCTCTAGCCTTTCATAACTGCCAAAAGTTCCCATAAAAGTTATTTTTTGGAAAAGATAACAGTGTCTGTCATCTCTTTCAGTATTCATAAAATGTGAGGTCATGGGGAAATTTAACATCCAAATTTCCCTTTTGCCTTTACATCTCCTTCCTTACAAGTTTACCATTGTGTGTGCATGTGCATCTATGTGTGCATTTCAGGAGGACAGGCCTTGAAATGAGTTAAAACCTTAATTTATGCTGTTGTGGTGGTGGCTGTTGTTAATATTTCTCCAACTCTCCATTCCAGTGGATTTACTTTGTCCTTTTTAAATTTAGTTTTCTTTTATGAGCATCTACCACGTGTGACACCTCGTGCTAAGTCTATGCCATGTTACCTCACTGAATAATCACAGAAATATGGCTCTTATTTCCATTTTATAACCATTTCATTAATGTGTGTTTTGTACTCTTTGATTTATATAGCAATTTTCAGAGATAATATTTCATTTGACCCCGTGATGTTGGTATTATTATTTGTTTTACAGGTGGGAAAACTAAGACAGGGAAGTTAAAGAATTTGTGTAAGATGCTCCCCTTGAGAATCAGTGAATGGAGTTGGGACAGGAATCTGACTTTTTTGCCTCTCTGAATTCCAGCTTGAATGTCTACACTGTTTTCTGTCTGAAGTGAGGGCTTTGTGAGTTGTTACCATCACTACAAGTGTTAACATGAAGAAGGAAGATTGATTTCACAGATTATTAAAATGATTAAAAGGCAAATAAAACAGGAACATTCAACAGACCCAAAGTGAACCAGTCACAAAGAGTAAAGTGACCCAACGTCTCATCAAAATTGTCTTGTGCCAGAAAGGACATTGGACTGTGACACCTTCCTCCCTATGTCAGAGTGAACATTTTAGAATGCTTATTTCTCTTACATCAGAAATATCTTGTTTCCTGTCAAATAAAATATTAATTCTAAGTTAATCACTCAAAAGCTGTTTGAAAATATCCTAATCTTGTGCTTTTTCCTAAAATACATTAAAGCCGATTGATCTCAGAAAACAAAAGTGGCTGAGCAATTTGGTTCCTTATCTATCTGTGGGATTTCCAGAAAGGGTTCAGAAACTTCTGGAATCCTTTCTGGAAAGGATTTCCAGAAACTTCTGGTTTCCTTCACCTGTGCTTAGATTTTAAACTGCTTTTATACTCTCAGCCACCCTGCCTTACAGGATAATTGTGCTTTGCGTTCTCACTGTCTCCTCCTGGAATCTCAAGTGCTTCAGCCATGTGATTTGGTCTTTGCTTTCCTTGTAGCCTCCATACCCATATCCCTGTGACTTAGACCACATGGTCGTTATCTATCTGCCAACAGCACAGCAAACCAGGCCGACACATATGTTTATTGGCTCCTCCTTTGTGAGTGGGACCCTGTGGCACAGATGGCTAGCTGACTCTTAAAGATTCATGCTCCCCTTTCACAGTGAAGATTTGTTGATGTAAAGTGCCTGCCAGACAAGAACTATACTCCCAAGGCCTCCTTGTATATCAATGGACCTTTTCAGTAACCTTATGATGGATTGTGCCCAGAAGTGATACGCACCAATTTTGAATTGAAGTATTTAAGAAGTGGATGCACAATCTTTCACTCTCTCTTTTTCATGATCATTGGCTGAATGATGTCAGAACAACCTGAAACTCACAAGAGGGCAGAGCCATAAGGTGGAAGCAATGTGGGTCCCTTAGTCACTGCTTGAAGGAGGGCTACCTGACATGCATCAGACTATGACATGAATATGAAGTAAGTTTTTGTGGAATTAATGAGATTGTGGGATTACTTATTATAGCAGATAGTTTACCTTAGTGAAGGAATATTGGACTTATAAGCCCAGATATCCCTCCTCAGTAGGCAAAGGACCTGGAATTAGATGAGCTTGAATCTGCTATAATTATTAATGGGGTGGAGATGTCATGATGACACAACAGAAATTCTGTCACTAATAAAGTAATTGTTGGGGGTCATGGGAGAGATCCCTAGTTGCCTTTCAATAGCCATTATCCCCTTCCTTCTAACCCAATCCTAGTTTTGTTGGGATGGCAATGTACTGCCATAATAAAACTACAGATATGACCAATGAGATATCTAGCAAATGCCATTGTATGAGTTTCCAGAAAACTCCCTAAAAAGGAGCAAAATTAGCTAGCATGCCTCTTTTGCCTTCCCTCTTCTTCATGTCTTCAATATTCTTCCAATACATAGAGTTTCAGGAGCCATCTGGTGTCCATGAGGATGAGAGCCACACACTAAGGAAGGTAGAACACAAAGACACAAGGAACCTGGGTCTCCAGTGGAATCTTGGGCTATTATACCAATCCCGGATGGCCAACCATTGGAATTCTTATTATGCAAAAAGTAAATAAGTCCCTACTTTGTTTAAGTCACCATCTAGCAGGGTGGTCTGTTCCTTGCAGCAGCTAAAAGCAATCCTAACAGATACTAAGGCGATCCTTCTAAAACAACCCATAGCACAAATCTTCCCGACAAGTCGGTCTCTCTGCCTCTCTGCTCCTTTCTCTTCTTCTACTCACTCTAATTCTTCCCAGCCTAGAACTTCCACAGTGCTCACTGAATTTCTAAGCCCATTTGGAAACGCTCAAGGATAAAGAGCTCACTGACCCTTTTCCTAGTCATTGAATTTAGACTCAAATCTGCTCCTTTGAGTGACACATAGCAATTTTCATGCATAGTCTCTCTCTGATAGTCTCAAACTGCTGCTTCATCTCTGAACCAGACAGCTCTGCAATCTGGGCTCCATCAATGTAATTATGAGATTTAAAAGAAACCCAAGAAGTTATTAAGTTCACTTACCTACCTCCAGGCAGAACTGTGATTAGCTCTTCCAGACATATAGCTGTCTTCCTTGGGCCAAGAGTCTCTCACAAAGTACGACTCACTGGTAACTTGAAGGAGTCCATTTAATCTGTTTTTAGTTTCTCTGCCAGTAAAATGGGTATTATAGTCTTTGCTAGGAATGACAAGGCCTTCTGCTTAAATATGTGAAGTTTGAAATGAGATATGATTACTTTCTTTATTGTGTGCTGCAACAGATTAAAATGGGCAAATATTTTGTAGCTCTTTCCATCAAAAGACTGAGTCTATCTCCCTACCCCTTGAAGCACGGTTGCCTTGTCCCTCACTTTGACCAATGAATGTGGCAGCAGTTATCTTGTATGAATTCTAGACTAAGCCTCGAGCAGCCTTTCAGCTTCCAGCTTCATCCTCTTAGAATGTTCCCAGTACCACATAAGGAATACCAAGCTACACCACTGAAGGATAAGAGACCATGTAAAGAGGGACAGTCAGCAGCAATGCTGGGACATGTGAGTGAGGCCATCTTAGTCGCCCCAGCTTCAGCAGAGCCACCAGGTAATTGCAGCTAAGTGAATGACACAGGAAAACCAGCAGAACTGCTTTACTGAGCCAAACCCAAATTGCCCACCCACAGAATCACGCAAGATAATACATTACTGTTGTTTTAAGTCACTAAACTTTGGGGTAGTGTATCATTTCCTAGGGCTGATATAACACATCACCACAAACCTGGTGGCCTAAAACAACAGAAATTTATTCTCTCTGCTCTGGAGGTCAGAAGTCCAACAGCAAGGTGTCAGCAGGGCCATGAACCCTCCAAAGTCACTAGGGAAAAAGAATCTTCCCTTGCCTCTTCTACCTTCTGGTGGTTGTTGGCAGACTTTAGTGTTCCTTGGCTTATAGTGGTATAACATCTATATCTCCCTCTGTCTTTGTATGGCCTCTTCCTTGTGTGTCCCTGTGCCTCTTTTTATATGGACATCAGTGATTGGATTTAAGGTACACCCTAATCCACTGTGATCTCATTTTAATTTGATTACATCAGTAAAAACCATATTTCCAATATGAGAGGAGATTAAGAGGTACCAGGGCCTAGGAATCTTTTGAAGGAACACAAATCAACCCACAACAGGTGGCTTGTTAAACAGGAAAACACAATTGATATGGGTACTCTTTCCCATACTTTTTTGTGCTTCAAATTTAAGAAGACAAATGTGCAGATAATAAAGGAAGAATTACCATATTCTTAAAGATAACAATGCAAGAGATCAAAATCTCCTAGGAAGAAAATATCTAAGCATCTATTTTCTGCTTAGAAAATATCTAAGCATCTAATTAAAAAAAATCTATTTTACTTATTGTTAGGAGTCTTAATGCTAGTGCAAAGCAAAATTTATTGTACATTAAAGAATACTGGGTATTCAGATTATCTTCATCCCCATGTAAGACATATCTTATGGGAATAATAAACACGCTTTCTCCCTTCTGTCCTGTTCAGCATTGCATGTTATATCTGTATAAAAGCCAAAGACTGTCAGAACCTTCTGGTTACCATTGTCCCACTTCTCTTCTGCCTCATCCAAACTTTTTAAAGGAGTGGTCTCTACCAGCTTCCTCCATTTCCTCTGCATTGCCTCTCTCTGTAACCCTATGAGATCTGACTTCCTTCCCCACAACTCCACAAAAACTGCTGTTTCAGAGGTTCACACTGACCACTGTCAAGGCAAAGCCAATGGCTCTTTCTTTGTCCTCATAATTTGGCATCTGACCCCTTAAACTGCCTTGTTAACTCCCTTTTCTAAATTACTTCCGTCAGTCATATCTTGGCCAAATTCTCCTTCCTTTTTTTGTCGCTCTTCTTTCTTATACTAATTGGCAGTGACTCTTCACCTACGCCCATTCCTTTTCTCTTCCACTATACTTTCCCACCTAGGAAATGTCTCCGTTCTTCATTCCCACCCCCAACTCACTGATGACTCGCTAATTAATATTTTCCATCCTGACTTATCATTCAAGCCCTAAGCCTATGTCTCAAGATGCCCAATGAAAGAAAATGTTGCACATTTTATATTCATCTGTATTAGCATAGGCTCAGTGATACTGTGCTAACAAAGAATCCAAAAATCTTAGGGCTTATAAAAACAAGGATCTCCAGAGAGCAACAATGGCTCTGCTCTAATTATCTATACTCCGGGATGCAGGCCAACAGACCATCCACTGTCTGGAACACTGCTGGTTGTATAGAATAAAGAAAAAATGATGTGACAAGAATATTGAGAGGAGGGGGCCAAGATACAGCTGTAGGCAGAAATGCTTCACTTCCTCACACAACCAAGAGAAGGAAAACAACCGATTTAAAATCAAAGAACAACCAGAACTTCCACAAAAACATTTGCATAGAAGTCCAACAACCAAGGAGTTGAAGAAACATTCAACCAGACAGTGCACCTAGACAAAGAAATGTGGCCCAAATAAAAGAACAGATCAAAACTCTAGAGAAAGAACTAAGCAACGAAGAGATAGACAACCTATCAGATGCAGAGTTCAAAACACAGGTAATCAGAATGCTCACAGAAATGATTGAGTTTGGTCACAAAATGATGGGAGAAATGAAGACCATACAAAGGGAAATAAAGGAAAATACACAGGAAACTGACAGTGAAGGGAAGGAAACCAGGACTCAGATCAACAATTTGGAACAAAAGGAAAGAATAAGCATCCAACGGGAACAGAATGAAGAAATGAGAATGCAAAAATATGAGGAAAGGCTTAGAAACCTCTGGGACAACTTGAAATGTTCCAGCATCTGAATCATAGGGGTACCAGAAGGAGAAAAGGAAGAGCAAGAAACTGAAAACTTATTGGAACAAATAATGAAGGAAAACTTCCCCAATCTGGCAAAGGAACTAGATTTCCAGGAAGTCCAGGAAGCCCAGAGAGTCCCAAAGAAATTGGACCCAAGGAGGAGCACACCAAGGCATATCATAATTAAGTTACCCAAGATTAAAGACAAGGAGAGAATCTTAAAAGCAACAAGAGAAAAGGAGAGAGTTACCTATAAAGGAGTTCCCATAGGCTATCAGCTGATTTCTCTAAAGAAACCTTA